>VMKM01001955.1:0-98951 GCA_008360985.2 Macquaria ambigua | reverse complement strand
GGCTTCATCTGTGTTGCATAGAAAAACCCCACCCATCAAGATGTGTAAGGTAAGTTGCAAGCATGGGTAAGACAAAGGAGCTTTCACAAAAACTTAGAGAGGAAATTATTTCATTGCACCTGAAGGGCAATGGGTACAAGAAGATTTTCAAAAAATATGACATTCCAAGAGACACTATTGGGAGCATTATAAGGAAGTTTAAAACGTATGGAACAGTTGCAAGCCTGCCTGGCCATGGGAGAAAGCCCAGAATTTCACCAAGAGCCCTTAGCAACTTAATCAGGACAACTCAGAAAAAAACCCATGTTACTGCAAAATGCCTACAGGATGACCGGATGAAGGCCGGGACAAGTGCTTCAGTGGCAACTGTACGACGCGCACTGAATAAACAAGGACTTCATGGCCGGACTCCAAGACGCACTCCACTCTTGACCAAGAAGAACATTAGAGGTAGACTAGAATATGCCAGAAGAAATTTGGATAAGACAGCAGAGTTTTGGGAGACAGTTCTATGGACTGACGAAACCAAACTAGAACTTTTTGGACACATGGACCAGCGGTATGTCTGGCGTGAGAAAGGCCAGGCTTATGACCAGAAGAACACCATCAGTCAAGCATGGAGGTGGATCACTGATGATGTGGGGATGTTTTTCTGCTTCAGGAACTGGGAATCTTGACCGTGTAACTGGCATCATGGATTCTCAGAAATACCAGGCCATTTTAACAAAAAAAACATGGTGCCTTCTGTTGGGAAATTGAACCTTGGTGATCATTGGACTTTCCAGCAAGACAATGATCCCAAGCACACTTCCAAGTGAACCAAAGCTTGGTTGAGAAATAGATCCTGGAGTGTCCTGGAGTGGCCTTCTCAGTCCCCAGATTTGAATCCAATTGAAAGTCTTTGGTGGGATTTAAAGAAGGCAGTTGCAGCACGAAAGCCTTCAAACATCAATGAGCTAGAGGCTTTTGCACGTGAAGAATGGGCGAAGATTCCAGTAGAGAGGTGTAAGTCGTTGTCAGCACTTACAGAAAACACTTATTGGAAGTTATAAAGGCAAAAGGATGCTCCACAAAGTACTGAAGCTGGGGCTTGAATAATAGTGCACATGCACATTTTTGAGTTAAGAGTTAATTTTTCATTTGGACTGAAAGTTAAGTTAATTTATGTTCTCAAAATAACTCAAATATGTATTAATAAATATTTTTTGTTGTTTAATGAGGCTTTTTGTCAAATAATTTCACAATAATGTCTTTTGAGGTGAGGGGGTTAAATATTTCTGATTGCAACTGTATATGCTTTTTTTTTAAATTTAGTTTGTACTTAATTTTCCTAGACATTGATTCACTGGGGTCTCAACCTGCAAGACTCTTTAAGTGTATGAATATGATTATACCAAATTCAATTCAAGACCATTTCAATAAACAACACACAAACATGAATTGCCAAATTTACTATTGTACGTAGGCCTTGAATACTGCAATAGCACAATTTTATATTTGGTTATATTTGTTGTTTCTTCTAAAGGCTAATTGTAATTTTAATATTGTTATCATGTCTGGTCAGATTGAAAACAAGCTGAGAAGCAGTGAACATGATGTGGTGCTGACAGAGTAACTACTCCCTGGGGAAGCTATCATAGCACTGGATCATTGTTTTCCGTAAATAATAACTCTTCCAGGACTCTCAGCGATGCAAAACACTTGTTTAAATCCCCACCGGTCACCATCATCTCAAACAACACCAATTTAGTCCCAGAGCACACACATTTTAGTGAGGCGTGGGATAATGGGTATTGTGTAACAAGCCACACTGGTTAGCCACAACTATCTTTTCCTAAAATAGGAGGAAGAGCTCTCTCTATCTGAATCATCAGATCCTTGATCCTGTGTGAGAGAGACATGTTGATATGTGATACATGGTACACTAAACAGTGTTGGTATGCAGCACATGACTAAAATATAGAAACCAACAATTCAAAGTCAGGGGTTCTAGAGGGTGCATGATGGGTATATGCATGATCCTCAGCTTCCCTACATATAATGTACCAATAGTTATTGTCAATATGACATTTTAACAAAATGACCAAAGACTTCATAAAACAGTAACCCACTTATTGTACTTTAAATGATCATAACTGTATATTTGGGGACTGTACTAAACCAGTTTTCCTAAGAGAAATAGAAAGATGTGACTTCACTATTTGAACTTTACATATGAGATGTGCACAGCATTTCTCCTACCATGGATCTCAGCGTGTCTTACACAAGAGTAGCAGGACAAAAACAATTGCTAAACCTCAGTCTTGCCTTTTATTACTTAAGCACCTCCACTAACACCTTGTTAGCACCTAAGCAGGGTTGTCCAGGCATCTTTCTCCCCAGCAACGCTTTCCAGCTCCTCCTGGGTGCTCCTAGGCCAGATGAGATATATAATCTCTCCAGCGTGTTCTGGGTCTACCCTCCTACCAGTTGGACATGCCAGGAAAACCTCTATGGGGAGGTATCCAGGAGGCATCCTGACCAGATGCCCGAACCATCTCAACTGGCTCCTTTTCTTAATGTGAAAGAGCAGCGGCTCTACTCCAAGCTCCCTGCAAATGTCCAAGCTTCTTACCCTAGCCCTAAGGGTGAGCCAAGACACCCTACGGAGGAAACTCATTTTGGCCGCTTGTATCTGTGATCTCATTCTTTCAGTCACTACCCAAAGCTCATGACCATAGGTGAGGGTTGGAACAGAGATTGACTGGTAAATCAAAAGCTTTGCCTTCCGGCTCAGTTCCCTCTTCACTTCAACGGTCTGGTACAACGCCCGCATTACTGCTGATGCCGCCCCAATCCGCCTGTCCATTTTACCCCCACTCGTGAACAAGACCCCAAGATACTTGAACTCCCTCGTCTGGGGCAGTAACTTACTCCCAACCCAGAGGGGGCAATCCACTGTTTTCCAGTAGGGAACCATGGCCTTGGACTTGGAGGTGCTGACTCTCAACCTAACTGCTTCACACTTGCCTGCAAACCACCCCAGTGCATGCTGAAGCCAACAGAACCACATCAGAAATGCAATTCTGAGGTCCCCAAACCAGACACTCTGCTCCCCCTGGCTGTGCCTTGTGATCCTGTCCATGAATATCACAAACTGGCACACCTTCCGGTCCCCCTTTTTAAAGATAGGAACCACCACCCCAGTCTGCCACTCCAGTGGCACTGTCCCTGACCTCCACGTGACACTGAAGAGGCGTGTCAGCCAAGACAGCCCAACAATGTCCAGAGCCTTCAGCATCTCAGGGTGAATCTCATCCACACCTGGCACCTTGCCACAAAGGCCATGTTAAGGTGGCAATTCTTGATAAATAACATCCTAAGGCTAAAAGTTGCTCCTAAGTGGCCAAGGTAGGAGTAAGTCCAAAAAATAAGGTGAAGGAGTATCTGTGCATCAGCCAAGATGAAAGACGAGATCTGGGGCCCATGGTTATAGTAAGACCTTTTAATAATAATAATGATAATAATAAGTAATGAACATATCTGTTGAATAAATTGTAAGCCATACTTTAAAAGTAGCATACAAAATGTTTTTCAATGTTTTTGCATCAATGTTTATTCACATGGTGATAGTAGTTATATTTATTTGCTTACGTTTATTTACCATGCTGGTAATTTTAGTACTTAAACTATTTGATAATAACGGGGAAAATGACTCAGCTTTCATAAATTTGTGTGAATGCTGGCCAGTCTATATAAGTAGCGGCGTTCTAATGTACACCTAGTAAAACTATATGGTATATTGGTTCAATCCAACACCAGTTTTTATATGACATCGACTGTAACTTGCCTAAAATGCAAATTAGTAAATTGGGCTCTGTGAGGAAGCCCACTCTGGGACAAGTTCCTCCCCTGTGGAGAGTGACTCTCTTCATTATCAGCCTCATCTTTCTGGGGTTCCAGGTTTTGTCTGGCTTTGTAGATGTTGTGAAGTACCGCACAGGCTATAATGACTTTGCAGACCTGATCTGGCGTCAGCCGCACAACTCCATGTAACACATGAAACCACCTCTTCAGTTAGCCAACACCCCACTCAGACTGTCTCAATTGTCTGTGTTTTCTTAAGTCTATCCAAATAAATCAGCAGAATTTAATTCAAAGCAACTGAAAATAATGTGAATAATTTTCAATACATGACAGTGTAGGCTATTTGAGGGAAATATTTAAATTACTAGGATACTCCAACACATTTGTTGCTCTTTACATTTTATATCCACACATAATAATTCTGTGCTACTGTTTAGGCCGCCTGTTGTAATTTAGCTGTGGTCCCTGGTCTGGATGGAGGTAAGGTGTAAGGAGCCATGGTTTGCATGGATAGCCACTGTCCCCTAACAAGTGGCAGCTGCCTGGCACATAATGTCCTTCAAAAAGCTGTCTCAGGCCACTCTCAGACAGTATCCTGGCATCATGTGTAGAGCCTGGCCACTTTGCAACAATGTCCAAAATCTTGTAGTCCGCACTGGAAACAGTTTGAGCATTGATGCTGTGGCACCTCTTTCTATTGACAAAAAACGTCTTTAGTTACTGATGGTGCGATAATGCAGATGCGTCCCATCAATTACACCAACAACACCGGGGACGGGCTACGTCCATGGATGCCCCTCTGTGAGCCTGCAAGGTAGGGACATCCAGTGGAAATTAAATGAAGTGCGTCACAGTATGGAACTGTGAAAGTGCTGATCACTCTGCTGAGGGTTGTGACAGACCCAAATCATCACTGCTGCACTGTTGCATTTTTCCACTTGCCAAATATGTTAGTGTTGTGAGTACTTTGGGAGATGTGAGAGCATCTCTAATGAAATCGCCCACAAACATTATCACTGCATGATCTGTAGCGTTTCACTGACCACACGTTTGGACACTATTTCTCTTACCTCTTTGTCTTTCCTCCATTTTCTCTAAGAAACTCTAAAGCATCTTAAAAGTCCTCCTCCCTACTCGTAACAGTTTTCACCTTAGGAGCTGTCTTAAGGGCTAAGATGTTTTGTGAATAACTTTTATCTTTATCAGGATCTAGTCTTAACTGTGCCAGCAGAAAGACTACACCAGTTCACACCAGTGAACAAGTATTTCTCAAACATCCCAAGTTCACGGCTCATATAAATGTTTATCAGATGAGCAAGAGGAATGTGCACCTTCCTCTCAGCATACCTGCCAACACTGACTCAAGAAGATTACATACAGGGAGTAGAGAAAGTAGGCTTCATGACAGTGGAAATGTATTCCATGCATGCTGGACAGGTATGATAAGTGTACGTACATTTCCCAGACTAATTAAAGCACTTGTTATGACTGAGCAGACATATTATTTCTCACCTGTGCTGCCAGTTTGTCATATTAAATTCAATGTTTTAAATCCTGTTTAAGAGATGAGAAAAGGAATCATATTCTAGTGTGGAGGAGGGTTTTGCGTTATGACACAACATACTGTAACACTGAGCCTGTGAAATTAGATTCTCCAGATTAGATTTTTGGTCAGATTTACAGTTTGTAAAACAAAAACAAATGTCAATTCAAAGAAATGCAAATACCCTTATGATGCAGCAAGAATGTTTTTTTAAAAAAGACTCCTGTCAACTCCTGTCCAGTTGACTCCTGGTGTTAGGCTAAACTGCAGTGCAATGTTACTCTCCTTTCCTGAGGGTAAGACCAGTCTGTTTTAGGGGCTTTGCATTGGATTTTAATCTATTAAATCAAGTCTGCATATTTCTCATTCTGATCATGTAGTAGACAGGTCAAATACCTTTTCCAGTTAAAAAAGAAACATTCTTACAGAGCTTGTTTTTGGCTCTAATTGACATATGTATCATTAAATGGCAAATGAACAACAAATCAAACATTTCCTTACCACGATAGCGCCACAATTGTGCAGCAATCCTAGCTTGAGCTGTGTACACTACTACGATCTCTAAGAATTACACCCCATTTTCCATGAAATGATTATACCAATAAAATAATAATTTTGGTCAAAGTGAAGGCATGTGGAATTTACATACTTAATAAAAGTTGCAAGCAGTGATGAGCGGGCCCTCGCACCCCAGCACGAATCATCTGCACTCTCTAACTGGACTGATGTTGCCACTGTCAAGCCCCAATTACGCACAGCAGAGCCACTATGCAACAAGCACCAGACTGTTGTAAAGTAACCACAGAAACTGTACTCATGTGCACATCGAACTTGTCTGTTATGATGAATAATTCTACAATTTGTACTGCTAATAGACAGGTGTGTTGGAGACAGACACATTGAAAACAGTTCACACAGTTCCATGAAAAATTGTAGATCAATTAAAACTTCTCTCTGCGATAATAACTCCCTCAGGATCGTCCATGTGTCCCCCGGTGTCTTAAATCTAGCTTCTCAGTCCTCTCAACAGAAGTGTATAGCCTTTCACACTCCCTGTACTCCCTACCACCGCTTGCTCTCAGTTTACCGCAGCTCATTTTGTCTTTTCTTCTTGGGCGCCAAAAACAAAATAAATGTAAAAAATATCTGGATAGCAGTGATTGGGTCAGGGAGGGGCATGTGGCATTTGATTGGGTGACATCTTCAAAGTGGAAAAAAAAGCAAATGCACAAAGAAATAAGCTCAATAAGACTGTGTGTGTTTGGGTACTGTGTCTCTAAATGAACTACAGCATTAACAATAATATGGCACAGTAACAGTAGCATTTCAGTTCATAATAATATGAATCGTATTCAAGTACTGTGAAGTGCAAAATGAGGCTGATTTCTTTTTGCATAATTCTACTGGTCGGCTGTAGTATTTTATAAGGCTCAACTCCCATTTCTTCACTGGAACCCCCTCAAATGTTAGTGTTGGTGATGAGTTTATTAGCAGACAGTGCTTAGAGAAACATTGATTAGCCATTTCTTACAGTGTAAATGGGCCTGATCACAGCAAATATTTACTGGTAATATTCACACGAGGGTTAGTTAAAAATCCATCGTCATTTCAATTCGGTGATATGAACTGTATTTGAGTTATTATTTTGAGTATTAAAATCAAACAAAGCTGAATTTCTAAGGCAGGATTTCTGGTTTTCTGCCTGCAGGTTCTCTCCCTATACTATGCTTTTAACTACACAGCTTTGTTATCAGTATATTTGGACACCTTCTGAGCACAATACACAGTGTAAGCTTCTTCAGGTTTAGAATTCTGCCCAGCAGCTGTTGTTGAAGACAGTAGCAGTGTTAACACCCATATATGCCACCCAGGTTTTAGTGGTGTTGGAGTCATGAAAGTCAGTGATCATGTGAGGCTTCATTTGACCATTTGCTAAACCGCTCCCCTGAACTGCGATTGTTCGAGGGTGCTCAGCAATCACATCTTAGGAACTGTAGCTAGGCACAGCAGCTCTGTGAGGCTTTGGACTTCTCCACATGTTGAAGCAGTGTGCATGGAGCTGTAGCAGCAATACAAAGAGTTTGGGGGTCATGTCCCGTTTTAGCCTTTCCAAAACTAACACAACGGCCAAATTGTAAAGAATGGATTAAAGAGTGTTTATCTACTTTAATCTAACCTGCAATCACATCAGCGTGCCTGGCTAACTACCTTACTGCCTACCTTAGTAAGTGAGTGTTACTTTCAAGGCCAAGGATTATTTCATTAATTAACTCTATTATTTTGTGGTTTTACAGATGACATTACAAAAAGCCTTGTTCAGGACTGAAACATTGTCACACTGTCTGGAAGAGTTTAGGCTAACGATGGCAGCTCTGTCCTGCTCTTGGCTTTCCAGCAACCCTAGCCAAACACATTGCCAAACATTGGGTAGTCATTGTTCTCTAAGAATTTTTTCTTGTAAAAGTGAACCATACTAATCTAAAATACTGACAATAAAGCATAAATCTACCACTTGTGTTGCTTTTTCACATACATTTTTCTATAGTAACCATCCGAACAGAGCTATGTTAGAATGAAATAACATATGATCTTACATTTTCCTTATCATATTGTACAATACAAGAACAATGCTTTTTCTTTATTTCTACGCCTTCTAGATAGATCTTCAAGTGGTAAGGAGTATGACTTTTTACCTTTTTGGTTATAAGTTTAAGAGCACCTGCCTTTAATATTCTAATTAGGTACTCATCCGCATCTTCCAATGCTTCCCTGGGGATTTTCCCAAGCATGTGATACAAATGTCCAGTTTAATGACACATATAATTTCTCTGCAGATCTTTTCCCTACATTGCATATTTAGTTTATACCCTGACATGTGGCTGAATTCATTAATGGTCCTTATTAGCACTGGGAGAGTGGTCTCAGGTTCAGTTGAATAAAGGATAATATCATCTGCATATGAGGCAAGTTTGTGGTGCAGCCCTGCAATTTATGTCCCTTACATTATTTCTTCTTTCCATCTAATACTTATTGATAAGGTTCAATGCATAAGACAAACATTTCCAGTGACATTTCCAGGTATTAGACAATGTCTCCTTGTCTAATACCTCTTCTCAGTGTTGCTTTAACTCTAACCTGGGCTTTTGAAGTGCCATACCTGGACTGTAGCCAGGAGATGAATTTGCTATTAAACCCAAATTTTTGCCAGGTTTCAAAAATGAGAGGCCAAGCAACTCTATCAAACACTTTCTCTGCATCAAGAGAAAGAATAAGAGCTTGCGCCTTAGTTTTCTGTATATGGTCAAAATGTCACTGACTTGTTGGCAGATACTTTAATGATGTGATTACAGTCATCTCTCCACTGCAGGGAATGATTTCCCTATCCTGGCAATAGTGTAGCAGATTTATAGAGGGCTCTGCTCAGAGCACAATAACACTGGGTGTCAGGGACAACGTGCTTGGTCCCTGTCACCTCCACTTTACAGGTAATGCACACCAACTTCTGTGTTTTCATCAATCCAGAAGCTTTTGTCGTTTTTACTTTTTAAAGCACAGTGTCATACCAGGGTCAGATAGCTTTAATAAATCATTCATTGTGTTTTTAAACATAATTTGTAGGGCAGAATGAGCAATATAATGAGTTAGACCTCAACCTTGTAAATTTAAAAACACCAAAGTGAGAATCATTTGACCCAGACTTTCACTGACTGGATGAAAGGTCAGCGCTGAATCATCAGTCAGGGAATGTGAATCCTCTGTGTTTTGCATAATTTCTTTAACAGTGTGTGGACCTTTTGTAGTCATAAATAACGATCATGATAGCACTGACTCTGTTATAGCACAAAAAAGCCTCTTTCGGAGGAGGTTGGGTGGATGTTTGCATCAACACAGTGTGTCACGCTGGCAGAGCTCTTTAATTCTTTTGAACCAAGTCAAGTCTCAAGTCTTTAGAGGGCAAGTCTGTGTCTGCTTTGAAACAACAGACACTGTGTTTCCTACCAACAGTCAATGTTGGTTTTTTTAAACCATGACCACAAACTCTCCTTAACCTTAACCAAGAAGATGTTGCCTAAACTTCAGCTTTAACCGTAAAGTTTGTGGCAGACATCAGACATCAGTCATTCATATGGTAGCAGGCATATGAGTTGTACTGGTGCTGTGTTCACTTCATATGGGATGGACGGTAGAGATGGGAAAAATTCTCATGTTCTCATGGTCATTGAACAACTCAACATGGTTGTGTGATTGCAGAGCTGTAGGGGTTAAAAATGCTGTGTATTTACAATATAAAAATGAAATGTGGGTTTAATTACTTTGAATGAAGGACTTAGGCCGATGTGGGGCATCCATGTTTGTTTCCCTGTTCAGACACTTCTGTATTTTTAAGTGCCAGATTGGTAAAACACAGCTTTCAGAAAAAATCAACTTGGTTGGTGACTTGAATGGTATTTACAAATTGGAAACTCCCATATGACATGAACACGGCAAAACAACAGGCCTATTTAACCCTACTGTTCTATTTAGGGTCTCTTTATCATCTCAAAAATATAGTCATCATTGTTTTATCAGCTTGATACTTGAATTTTCCTACTTTTATAGGACCTTTTATAAGATTTTTTTTTTTAAACATGATTTTGAACTGATGACATGTTCCAAGCTGCTCCAGAAAATGACACATTACTTCTGTTTGGGGTCTCAGAGTACGTCCACATTGAGCCGGTTCAATTTGTAAACACATTTTTTTCTCAACATTTCAGCCCTTCTTCAAGAGTAAATCGTCTGTGTCACAATTGATTTTGTAGCAGCAAAGTTAAACAGCCAACTTTCTGTCGACTAACTTTCTCTGTGATCACTCATTTTACATCTCAATATGACCAAAGATATGACATCAGCTCATCATCACAGTTTCAGAAAAGTTTGAAGTCTAACAGGGACTGCTCACTGAGGTCTAATGGACCCACAACATTAATAACATCACTATGTAGGATAATATACTATAAATTTCTTTGTCTGTGAATTACTTTTTGGCAAACAACAGGAATATATATTTGTTAATGCACACCTCATATAACATAAAAACACAAAATATTTACTTAATTGGTGTACTAACAATGCTTAATTTCAGTATTCTGTCACCTCCATCAAATGTGCAAGCCCAGTTTGTGGCAAAGGGAACAGTTACCACCGCAATGCTTATACGGTTTAAATAAGGTCAGAAGAAAAAATATATATATATTTAAAGGGGAAACTTTGGTTGATTTTGGAATTATTATTATTATTATTATTATTACACATACAGCAGTGGGGTCAAACAATGAGGAAGTAAAGCCAAAGTCGAGAAAACATAATAATACAGAAACATTCCCATACATTTGATAGACATTCTACTCCATGTGTTGTTGGTTGCTGGGTGTTCTTATAGCCCTGCTTGGTTATATTCTGTATTTTTTTTTTTATGTGTGGCTAACTGAGGTTTAATTTTGTGTTATCTTAGACTTTGGTTTCACCATGCCAAAATCACAGTAATCACTGCCACCCTGGGTGTTGACACTATAATGAAATCTTTCTATCATTAATTGTGATAGCCTGTGAGTTACCTGTGTTCATCACACTGTATCTCTTCTTGTGACTGGTACTTTCTCTCAAGGACAGTCTCCAGTGGGGACAGTAGTTGTGATTTGTTTCTTCCATCCTTGCAGAGAAGGAGACAGGCAGGTAGACTCACCAATAATACAGCTCTTGTCATGAAAGGTGCTGGCGGAGAACATGTGAAGAAATCAGCGACAGCGCAGCACAGAGCCACCTCTGAAAGCCACCTGAGGTACACTGGTACTAATTGGTCACCAGCAGAATGAAAGCTAGCTAGCTAGCAAGATAGATATTTAGAGAATTCTTTGTCTCCCAAAGTGAAAGACGTTCCTTCCACATGAGCTTCTCTCTCTTCTAAAATGAATTCTTAGGCCCTCTGAGCAGAGACCCTCTTTGTCATACTTATTGATTGTGATAAGGAGCTTAATTTGTTGTGTTCCTCCCCCAATTTGGGGTACAGTGTAAGAAAATATTGAACTTTTAGAATGTGAAATAACATTATACAGGTTGTTGTAAAACATTGTGGAGTTTGACACAGTACAGCGGGTTAAATGAAGCAAGAAGTGGGTCTGTAAACTGTGATGGATGTTTAGAACAGACAGTTTAGGTAATAACTGTCCTGTTCACCTTTGTTTTCTCTTCCAAATATCCTTAGATTTTATGGTGTTAAATGGTAGGTATCACGTTTGTGGTGTGTTGTCATGTGACTGAAGTTTGGTACTTCAGTCACATGACATGAAGTTCCACTGGCATTGAGATATGGTCAAAAACCCTAGGAAAGGCTAGTAAGTGAACTCTGAGGTGAGAATATTTTCTTACTAATATGTTTCCAAGATCAAGAATGAACCTCCACGCTCATGTATTCATATCACATTTGTTTCACATGTGAAAACCTAATGGCATGTGCACTAATAAAACAAATGACATTTTTGATATCATTTTTACATGGAAACAAAGAACATTTTACACTGAATTGAAAGCCAAAATGTCTCCAAAAGAGCACACATAAGGCACTTTAAGTCAAATTTCTTCTGTAAGTGGAACTGTTTTAGACAACTTAAGTGATAATGAGGAAGTAGAAAACTGAATCTAGCAAAACCGTGAACTGAAATATACAAAGAAAAGACACAGACTGTAAAGAAGCTGCTGCAGATATAAAAAGTTGCATGAAGACTGGCCCATTTTCTTAGATCAAAGGAGTGTGAACTGTTGCAGCAAGATGAGCTGTCGCAGGGAGATAGGCAGATGAATATACATGACTCAGCACCAATTAGCTGAGGAACAGGGGTGAAACCTACATGAATATGCATCTGATGGTGGTGACCCATTGCCAGCCACGTCACGTTCCTGCATATTTTCAAAGCCAGCTGCGTATTGTAATATTTCCACACCTGTCTCACCTCTCCCCATCGTTCCCACAGTTGTACATAACTGTTATTTGTTGCCTCAAACACAGCAGAAAAATAACACAACAGCAGTAAAGGCTTTCACACTGACAGAAAAACACCAACATAAAGTAAACAAGTCTGCTGCACAGCTGTTGCTCTCATGCAAAAATGCTAAATCTATGAATAACTTGAACACTGGTAGCTGCTGTGGCAGTGGAGCTATGGACGTGTAAACATGTTGTTTTCACTTCTATTTAGATTTACTGCAGCTGTTAACCCTGTCAACGTTATAATGCATCTTGCTTCAGAGCAATATATTTTGTCTTCTACAGGAGATAGTGTTACATTTGGGAAATAAAAGGGAGAGTATGCCTGTAAATTTCCATGGTGCCTGATTGAAGTTTTCTCAAGATCCTTTTATGACCTGGTGTCATCACCACAAAGTCATGTCAAAACCTGTCTAACCCTAACACGTGACATACAAAGATGAATATCTTTCATATGCTTTTGTCCGAGAACTTGTTTTAGAATTAATGTTGAGGTGCCCTGATCATCATTTTGCAACAATGAAACAAGCATCCCAACACCCTCCAAACACACATCATCCTCACTCTGAGCCCCATACCAGACATTAATTAACTGTGGACATCCTACAGTGAAGAAGAGATCCATACTGACTATTCATGGAGGCTGCTTACCCAGATGAAATGCAATTGATTTACACCATTATGGTGATTGCGCTTGTTAAATTCCCACTCCATTTTTGTTACATCCACTATAATGTTCAATATCAGAGGGCTCTCTATGGCTGTCTGGGCTTTTCTTAGGAGCAGGCATTAAAAAATATTTTCACTTGGGGAGGAGAGAGGAGCAGCATGTTCCCAACACTAAGCGTGTGACTTGTACAAGTCACATGTCCAGATTCCTCCGTGAGAGTCACTGCGAGTCAGCGAGCGTTTTGGAATCCTCTGCTTGGCTGACTATCAATGCATGAGCTACAATCAATCTCACAGCAAGCGGGCTCCACTGATTCATCCGCAGTGACTGATGTACTGTAGCATGTATATAATCCATGATTATGACTGACTGAGGGGAAGACATTGGGTGCAGCTATGCGTAATTATGGCTCCTAAGCACTGAGCAGAAAACTCCTCAGCTCCAGCCCTTGGCTGCTAATTCTCATGTATCCATACTGAGAACTAATACATGGAAAAGGTTTGATGTAAAAATCTGTCTTAAAATGCTTCTCATTTGAGTGAAAAGTGAAAAACTGATATGACTGGTACCACTGACTGGTAATTTCTTTTATCTTTTAATTCAATTCTTTTCCCAGTATAATCTGTCAGTGCAGAATTTATTAAACCCACCTCAGGTTTAAAGGGTTAGGGTAAGGGTTTCAATTGTATTTTATTGAATGAACCCTTTGAAGCCTTGGCTGTTTTTGTTCGGTTTTCAATACCTTTATTTACTTTTGCCTTAGCTTACAGTTCCCATCATGCTTTGGGTGATGCAAAAAGGAAATACAATCTTACCACTGAGTCAGTGCATCCACGTTTCCCTCACTTGCGCCTCTTCCAAGGAAAAGATGGGAAAACACATTTTTAGAGAAATGAAACGTCCTTTCCTCTTGTTACGTCCCAGAGAGGTCGGGGGGTAAGGGAAGCAATATAATACCAATGTTCTTAGGTAATTAGCATTGTTTATTCTAAAGTGGTAACAAAAAAATCAACTTAAGCCAGGTACAAAAGGGTTACAGGTGTTTTGCTAGAGGCGGATGACCTCTGCTTCTTGCCAAGTAAAGATAGAGCTATCCAGCTGGTCAGATACAAAGGCAACAAAATAAAACTATACCTAACTATCTAGCCTTTATCTCTAAATTTAACAACAGAATACAAAAGTGACTTCTGCCCCCCCTCTTGGCTCTGTTTTCAGGCTTCAGAAAATCTAGGGAGACTTTAGCCAATCACAGGTTATTTGAGAGAGATGGTGCGTTTGTATTGGCTATTCTACAAATGCAGACGCGCGTACACGTCCCTTCAGATGGTGAAAGCCTGATTTAATTGCGGAAAATCCTGCAACTTGTGATAAATTTCCAACACCTCCTTTGCCTGCAGCAACACATCCCCCCCACACGGAGCTTCGGGCTCATTGGCTCAAGTTGTGGGTTTGGTGGGAGGGGCTTAGCAGAGTGATACGAGGCAGCAGAGAGAGAGGCGGAAGGTTTTGTTTAGATTGCACAGATTTTGCCTACCCAACAGTTCACTTCAGGCCTGAAGTTATTACTGTGGATTGGCGGGCTAGGCAGATGACGTGGATCGACAGGAGGAGGAAGGAAAGACCTGTTTGGCGGCAGACCGGGAGTGGCAGTCCAATTAAGAATCCACAGGAGTGCAGTCTGATCCCAAGGGAGACCTGTACCTTCGGGATTACTTTATGTTACAAATACATCAAATGAAACAATGAAACACAGGCCAACGACCAAGACCGTAACACAGCTCTGTAGCAACTTTTGATGCTTTGGAGTTTGTATTTGCCCATATGCACTGTCCTATTACATTATAATATAAATTAATAATATGAAAAGATTTAAAATAAGGATAAATGTGCAACCATCTGGGTAAAGATGTAATCTTTTTATGATGTATTACTTTTGATCAACCCTTAGTTGAACCTATGTTTTATTTTTGTTTCAGATATTTTACAAGTGCAGACACTGTCAAGTGTGCAAAAGATGCACTGACCCAGGAACTTGAGGAAGGATTGAGAAGGACTACAGTTGGAACATCAGAGGCTTCAGAGCCACCAGAAAAGGCCCCTCGTGTGGAAGCAGCAGCAGCAGCACAAGAAGCAAGAGCAGCTTTATGAAAGCATTTGACAAAATTCTGAAGGAGTGCAAGGATCCTGGTGCAGCAAGCAGCTTAAGCACTCTTGTCCAAGTGCAGGCATATTTGACAGAGCAAACAATTCCTGTCTCAGATAACTCATTCCAGTACTGGGGAGTCAACAGACTTCAGTTTCCTGGCCTTGCTGCCACTGCCTCTAAATTCCTCTGTGCCCCCTGCACTAGTGTAGAAAGTGAGAAACTGTTCAGCACAGTCTCCAACATTGTGGATGAAAAGAGAAAGACTAACAGCAGAGAGAGCAGAAATGCTTGTTTTCCTGAGAAAGAACCTGCCATTGCTGCTTAAGTGAGCAACAACAGGTCACTGAGTGGTCAACTGTGACTGACAACATGACAAAATAATGACTGCTTCTGTTTCTGTAGCAAAGGAGCTGTTGTAGAAAACAAGTTTCACTAGAAAAAATGTTTTATTTTTACCAGTGTGGTGTCACACTGAGTTTACACCGAATGTTTTGTTTTTACCAAGTTACTTGTGTATAATACTTGTGATTTGTGATTAACATTTCTCAGTTTCAGCTGCTATGTTATTTTATATTGGAATTTAAATTCCTATTTGGACTTTCGTGAACGTTTATAAAGAATTTTGAATGTTTTGAATGATTATTGATTTTTTTTTAATAATACATAATTCAGTAAATTGATATCTATGTATTTATTTGTTACATTTTGTTTTACATTGTCAGGAAAGCAGTGTTTAAGTCAAGCCTGATGTTGCCGTACCCATAAAAGTCTCTTCCACACAGTGAAGCATACAGCTTATCAATTAAAAACTGCGATCGGATCGGTACTCGGTATTGACACATAACCAAAGCCCAGGTATCAGGATCTGTATCCTTAGTTTTAGGGAAAGTGGAAATTATGTAAATCTCAAAAACTGTATAAATAAAAATACAAAATACTGTATTATAGCTATCAAACTGTATATGTATATAGCGTATAGTGTATAGTTTCTATCCAATGCACAGTTTTTCCAGCCTCCTCACATGTGACCGAATGGAAATGATGATAGACAATGTGTTAATTGCTGAAAGACATTAAACAGGCTCTCCTCACCTCCATGATATTATCCATGATACAGGTTAATAGGAAAAATAACAGCACATAAGGAATAAATAAAGTTGTTTATGGTTCTTTTGTTAATCAGACCTACTGTTAACACAGATCCACTATTTTTAACCAGATGGTGATTCAGAAAACAAATAAAATCTAAAACTTGGGAGTAATCTCTTATTTGTCTGGCCACTTCAGTATAAAACTGCAGTGATGTTGTGATGCAGTCCAATCAGCTACAGTGTCCATTTCCAGTAAAGGGATGTGTTGGTCCAGTCTTGTGTATCCTCACTCACATCTCCTCAGAGATCCCTCCTCGCTCCTCCGAACACAAATAAGGGAACTCGAACAGCCATCTCAATGACAGACCGGAATGATTTCCTGTTCAGGCGAGGAATGAGCAAATAAGGGAGTAGGATGTACTCAGTGAGTGAGCTGTAAGCTTTACCCTGGCCCCAGTTTTTTTCAGCCTGTGTTTCTTTACATTTTGTTGAATTTGCATCATGCTGCATTAGCTACTAGCTGTCCCTGGTTACATAGATGGATGGATGGATGTACAGACAACCATCACCTGGATTACTTTGATACTGATGAAGTTAAGAGTGTCTTTTTTTCTTGGATTTCTAAGAGGAAATACTGCTATCATTGAGAAGAGTGATTCCAGGAGAATGTGTATGATGTGTTCAGATTTGACTGAGTTATGAGCCTGAGAAGAAGGGGGGTGATCGGATAATCATTTTAGTGTATTACAACAGGAATACATCTAATCCTGAACAATCCTGGCAACACCTGTGATCACTGGTAACAGCAAGTGTGAGTTCTATTTGAAACATGTATCGATCACTGAGGGCAGCAAACACGTCAAACAAACCATGGGCTGAGGGAATTCATCAAGTCATGTCATTTTAATAGACAAGACCACATCGGTTTTAAGACCATAGTCTGAGAAAAAATGCTGGCCATAAATTGCATCAAAATGTCAAAAATCTTAAGGTTAACAGTTAAAATAATAATAATTGATTTGAAAAAAACTCCCTGGAAAAACATACCCTCAAGCTGCCATATAAGGTCTGAGCTGCAGCCTTGGATGTCCTCAAATTGTAGAATTGCCTCTGGGCTGGACAACTTGGCTAGACCTGGCAACCCCTGCAGCAAAGTCACATTTTCACAACAGAAACAGGAACATTTACTAATTACAGTGGAGATCTAAAGGAAACGTCTTGCTAGTGGCTTGCCTGTAGCACTGTCCTCCATTGTTGAGCAGGAGGGAACATCATGAACTTCCCAAAGGTATTGAGTTTTTTGTTCATGTTAGAAAGTGAGTTTAGGGAACCACAAATTGTGACGCCACAGATTTAGTTTAAAGGTAATTCTGTGCTGTCCTGCAGTACCAATCTTATCATCCCTTTATTTTGGGACAGAACAGCATCACTATTTCAGTCGTGTCTGTTTACCCTGCAACTGAAGCGATCAGTAGTTTAGATGAATCACAGGGCGCGGGGGCAGGGCGGCTCGGCTCTGGGCTGTATGCCAGTAAAGGTCAGCCCACCGAGCTACTCTGCCACTCCAGGAGACGATGTGTGTATGACGTGGAAAAGGATGAAGGGCAAACTGAGCCAGTAACCCTCTGGGCATGTGTGAGGGTCAGGACTGTGTGTGTGTGTGTGTGTGTGTGTGTGTGTGTGTGTGTGTGAGTCTGTGAGAGTGAAAATTCTTCCTGCCTACCTGTGTGTGAGTGTTTTTGTGTATAGGCATACATTTATCTGCTGTTGGTTGAGTGAGACCATCACAGACTCTAAAATGTCCACTTTTCAGGGACTGAGGAGAATAACATCCCAGCCTGACCACCATGTATTTTTCAGTTGATCCATTGCTTGTTTGTTTTTTCAAGGAGTTCGATAGACCAAAGAGTCCCAGAACTTTCAGAGCTCGTTACAGAGGCATGCAATCCTTCAAGTTTAAGATTCAAGTACAAAGTGCTTCACATAGAAAAAAGGCATACAAGAGCAAGTGGATCATAGAATACATGGAGGGCAAAATTAAAATACTAATAAGATAATGATTAAATAAAAGATAAATAAAAAAATAAATAAAAAAATAAAAACATACAAGTCAGATAAAATCAGGATATACTTTCCGATAAAAGTAAGTTTTTAGAAGAGACTTAAAGGAAGACACTGACTCAGTCTTCCTTACCTTCTCAGGCAGGTCGTTCCAGAGCCTCTGGGCCCTGGTGGCAAAAGCTCTGTCCCCTTTAGTTTTCAGTCTAGACTCTGAGAGAGACAGAAGACCACGGCCCGAGGATCTCAAGCTACGCACAGGTTCATACGGGATTAAAAGGTCTGAAATATAGTCTGGAGCCAGGTCATGAAGAGCCTTAAAAGTAATCAATAAGATCTTAAAATCAATTCTAAAACAAACAGGGAACCAATGTAAAGACGCTAAAACAGGTGTAATGTGATCGTTCTGGTTAAAAGCCTATCAGCTGAGTTCTGTACAATCTGTAGTCGTTTCAAAGTTTTTTGATTAAGACAGGAGAAGAGGCTGTTGCAATAATCAAGGCGTGAGGAGATAAAAGCATGTACAACAGTTTGTGCATCTCTGAAATTTAAAATTGATCTTATTTTTGCAATATTTCTGAGATGATAAAAACATGATTGGACAAGCTTTGTGATATGTTGCTCAAAACATAAATTGCTATCAAGCAGGACACCGAGATTTCTTGCAACAGGCTTAATGTGTTGTGACAGGTAATCAGTAGATGGCAGCATTTGTTTGGTGATATGATTAAGCTGAAGAAAGTTCATCGACATCCAGTTATTTATATCAGTCAGGCAGTCCTGTAGAGAACTCAGCATACTAGCATCAGTGGGCTTGACAGGGAGGTACAGCTGTGTGTCATCCACATAACAATGAAAAGAAATCCCATGTCTACGGATGACATCACCCAAGGGGAGCATATATAGGGAGAACAAAATTGGTCCAAGAATTGACCCTTGAGGCACACGATACTTGATATGGGAAAAAGACGACTTGAAGTTGCTAATGGAAATAGAAAATTTCCTATTTGACAGATATGATGAGAACCAGTTTACTGCAGTACTAGATACACCCACCCAGTGCCTCAGTCTATCTAAAAGGATGCCATGATCAGTTGTGTCAAAGGCAGCACTTAGGTCCAGCAGCACAAGAATTGAACACAAGCCTGCATCAGTATTCATTAAAGGATCGTTGGTTACTTTCAGAAGGGCTGTCTCAGTGCTGTGATGCTGACAAAACCCAGATTGAAACTTCAAAAAATCAAAGATATTATTGTTTTCCACAGCAGCAAGAAGCTGCTTTGAAACAATTTTTTCAAGAATCTTGGAAATAAAAGGCAGTTTAGAAATCAGGCGATAATTATCTAAGAAGGTAGGATCAAGCTCAGGTTTTTTTTAGGGCTGGTTGGACACAAGCAATTTTAAAGTAATCTGGGACACAACCAGTAGACAATGAGCTGTTCATAATAGAAAGCAAATGTGGCCCAGTACAATTCAATACTTCAAATATGAATTTAGTTGGAATTATGTCAAGAGGGCAGGAAGATACTTTGATATGAGACATGATTTCTTGGAGTTCAGGCAGAGTAACAGGGGATGAGTAGCTCAAAGAATCCCGATGCGGGTGATCGGCATCTACAAAGGTCGCACTGGGGGTGATACCAAGTCCTATTGACTCTACCTTTCCGGCAAAATGTAATAAAAACTTTTCACAGGCACAAGGAGAGGCCGGATTTACTAACTGATCAACAGTCTAACCAAGTCCCATGTGCAGAGCCAAGCCAACAATGAAATAACGTTAACTAGTTAACTTAGGTTCAGGAGCAGGGCCTCAACCACACCTCTAATCACCTGTCAAGCCTACTTATACCTGGTCAACCCATTCTGTCCAGTTTGTCTCAGTTTTCTCAATGAAAGACCGTTCTTCCGGCTTAATCACTCACCATGGTTCCCAAATTCAATCTGTTCGATTAAGGTGAGGATTTGTTTGAAAGTGACTCTCCTCAAGCCACCATATTCCCTCAGCAGTCAGGCCACAGTCAGACTTTCCAGGCAAAGCTGCTTGCGCTCAATGGTGCACGTACCTCGGCCTCGTGGGCACCTCCGCTCAAGCTGCTTTAATGAAATCTCTCCAACTCTGGATCAATCTCAGACTTCCTCTCCTCCGTCCGCGAGGGCCAAGACCCACGGGCCCCATAGGCACAGTCGCGGGAGCAAGCTCCAGTCCTCTCCTCATCTGCCGCCTCCCCCATGGCCAGTTCCCGGCAATCTGCGACAGTGCGCCCTCCTTCACATCCACAATATGAACCCAACATCAGAGACTGGACTGTGGCTCATCTCCAGTGTGCTCGAGCCACAACAAACATCAAGCCTCCCGGGTTTCCAGCATCCTTGCCAGAGCCATCCACCTACATGATCATCACACATGACGTCACAGTGCCTCCACCCACAGGGCCACAGCCAGTATTCATCAGCCCCCCATAGCGGGAGCCAGGATAGTATTCCCCCTGTGCCTGCTCCCTATGTCTCTGACCTTTCTCAGGCTGTTTTGTCATTCTTTTCATCCCTGTGTTTGCAGGCTTCACAATGTCCCCACGTACACACATCCTTACATCCCACCATCACTTCCTCTACCCTTCCTTCAGCTGAACACAGTAATACGGCCTCTGCTCTTCCAAATATTTTTCTGATAGCCAACACAGCAGCCCAACAGCCCCAACCAGTGACCCTAGTCAGCTCTTGTCAGCCTCCTCCATTTCCTTCTAGTCTATCCTTTTTCCCCTCCCTCCCCCTCCCCAACCCCACCCCACCCCCATACCTCCACATTACCCAAATGTTTTTACAGCCTGTAATTACCATTACACACTAGCCACAGCAGCACCATCCTCTCGGCCAGCTTCATCCTTCTATTGTCCTTCTCCTGTCTCTCCCGCATTACACCAGAAGATTATCTCTGGTAATTATGTAGATCTAGCCCAGGTCCTTCAACCATCCCTGGCCAAGGGAACGGCAGACTAACCAAGGTTTACTGCAGCTCCGTCATCCATTACCTTCATGGTAAAAGGACCTCACTTCCACAGAATTCTCCCTTTCCAAGTGTCGCTTCCTGCACACCTGCTCCTTCTGCGGGGGCACCCACACCAGGAACAGCTGCCCCCACAACCCACCCACACCTGCAGACTGACTAGCAAAGCATGTCGGTACACCCGTTAAGGTAAATGTTCTAGCCACTGCTCTACAAAACCATCCTAAAGACTTTGTTCACTTTCTCATCAACAGTTTCACAATTGGTTTTCATTCAGGCATAGAAGTCATTCCTGACACTTCCCACATCTGTCACAACCTTCTCTGCGCTCTCTCTGAAACAGACACTGTCTGTTAGAGAAGAGCAAGTGAAAGCAGCAGAGTGGTGAGTATGACATGACTGTGTTGTACTGATAGAATTAGTGCCATGGAAATGTAGACTATACTGAATTTATCAAGATGACAGGAACTGTTGAGTTTGCTTTAACAACAAATACAAGTGAGAGGAGAAAACATTGAGGCTTCATATTAGATATTAGATATATTAGACTGATAAAGTCCTGGTTCTCTCTGCAGTTGAGGTAAATAAGGACCCACTAACAAACAGGCAATTCTAATATGGATAATTCACAGCTTAGAGGTAGAACCAGTCCAAACCTTAAAATGGGTCTATATTTGTAACATTGTGTGCAATCAGTGACTTCCGCAGTGTCCGACTGATGCATTATTCAGTAATAATTTCTCCCAAGAGGACTGAAATAAAACAAACAGGAAGAATAAATTCAGATGTTGACATGGAACAGAGGGGTGCCTTTTAGATCTGATTTTCTCCAAAATGAGAACAGTCTCTACAAATTCATCTGTTTTCATCTTGGTTCTGAAAATAGTTACAATTTAATGTGGTGTGTCTCTGTGAGGCTGCACACACACATTCATTCTCAGTGATGTGAAAATGCATTACATTGCTGGTTGTGTTTATTGTACATACACTTTGTCTTTGTAAGTGCACTGAGGCAGTGACGGTCACCGGACTGATCGGACAGTTCGTCTTCTATTCTCAGCCAGGACAAACACCTTTAAGATAGATAGATAGACGCTATCAACTCATGCAAATTAAATGCTAATTCCTTCCCTGGTGGAACAGGCTCTGGGCTTTGTGGTGAGAAAAACGATGAGAATGTAAGCTGTTGTTATAAATGATAAACAGGCATCACAGTGGTAAATAATTACCCAAACTGAATCCTCCCACTGGTACGGAATAGAAACACACAGAGCAAGAAAACTAATTGAAGGAGGTTTCCCTGAGGTTACTACAGTGGAGAAATGTATCAGTTTCCCATTGATTGCACTGCTGCTGCTACAACATTACACATCTCCACATCCTGCTGCTAGTTCCAGAAACCATGTGAAGCATAATCCAGGCTGGCTGTAGTCAAAACGTTTTCACGTGTCTTGCTGTGATAGCAGGCCACTGGCAATGCCATGTCATCCCTCACTGATTACCAGGTACCTCAGTCTTCATGTGCTGATTGCATATGAGACACAGTCTATTGATAAAGTATGCTAATCACTTTCTGCAGTCTCATTAAAATAACACTGCTGTTGAAACAAAGCCCTGATCACTTCCTTCCACCTGCTGTTTCATGGGCTTCGCCATATGATTATATTCTCTACATGTACAGTTTCTATAACTGCTCCATTATTTAAAATGTAGACGTGGTTTGAATGGGAGGTGGAAGGATTTTCTTTAGTGTCATGCTGTGGGTACATGGCACAGCACGTTGTTAACTTATTGTCAAATGACCACATAGCAAATCTGGGACCAAGTAATATTCCAATATAGAAAGACTGTACACATTACACAGAGTGTGGGAGGAACAGGGAATTAATAGAGGCCCGGCAGCTCACTTTTGCTTCGGGGCCCCCTCAGGAGGTAAATCCCTCCATGAATATTTCCCAGCCCAAAGGACACGTGATGAAGTTTTTGACCGCAGCCTACAAAATAAATGGACTGCAGAGACTCACCCAGTGTTATTGAATAGCTGTGTAAAGCAGGCCTGGCAGACAGTGACACTGATTCACATTAGGATTCACAGCGAGAGCCTGCTGAGCTGCCTGCCTGCTCACCTCAACTGATTATCTACCACATCCAGTCTACAGAGATACAGAAGCAGACAGACAGGCTCTCAGCCTGCTCCTCTCTGTTGTTCAATGCAGGGAGCTGCTCAAACATTCACTCCCTCGTCTTCAGTGCACTGACTGCTTCCCTCGCCGCTGCTTGTTATGTTCTGACTTGTAGGGACAGAGTGTGCTGCTGACGTGCAAATGAAGAACTTGTGTCAATGATGGCTGCAATCTAGTGTGACTGACAAGGACACATCAGCTGAACTGTATGCCACCGACAGTGAAGAGTATGAATGAGCCAGTGTTGCGTATAAAGTTTGTGTATTGTTATGCTCATTCAGCTGTGAGTCACAGAAAGGTTGTGTCCCTTGTCTGAGTGCACTCCTTGCTCCCCAGTCAATACTGCCATATTCTGAGTGCATAGGGAGGAAGGGAACATTGTCCTGTTGACACACTGTGTGTAGTCAGCAACTTGTTTCGCTGCTCACTGCAGCCTTGCATAATTGATATGGCTATAGTTCAAGGTTCAAGGTTCATTTATTTATCATTATACACACACACAGGGTTGTACAACGAAATGCAAGCTGTAATCCCTTCATTCGCTTACCAGCCCCGACTTGGAGTAGAGGACGCCATAATCTACCTGCTTAACCGCGTCTATGCTCACCTGGACAAACCAGCGAGCACTGTGAGGGTCATGTTCTTTGACTTCTCCAGTGCATTCGACACCATCAGGCCGGCTCTACTGGGTGAGAAGCTGACAGCAATGCAGGTAGATGCCCCACTGGTGTCCTGGATCGTTGACTACCTGACTGGAAGACCACAGTATGTGCGCCTGCAGCACTGTGTGTTGGACAGGGCGGTCAGCAACACCGGGGCCCCACAAGGGACAGTCCTCTCTCCCTTCCTCTTCACCATTTACACCACTGATTTCAACTACCAGACAGAGTCCTGCCATCTTCAGAAGTTATCTGATGACTCTGCTGTGGTTGGATGTATCAGTAACGGTGAGGAGGCTGAGTACAGGACAGTGGTGAGAAACTTTGTCACATGGTGCAAGGATAATTAACCTGAAACTAAATGTGACAAAGACAAAGGAACTGGTTGTGGACCTGAGGAGGAAAAAGACTCTGGTGCAAGTACCTGGGAGTGCACATTGACAATAAACTGGACTGGTCTACAAACACTGAAGCACTGTACAAGAAGGGACAAAGATGCCTCTATTTTCTGAGAAGGCTGAGGTCCTTCAACATCTGCAGGATGTGTCGTCCGCAAACTTCTAAACAGAGTTCTCTCCATGTCGGGGATTGCAGTATTGAAAGTTACTGACATACTGACATTTGCCATATTGAAAGTTCTGAATTGTGATTTTGTTTGAGGTATATTGTTAATTTTATGGTACTGTCGTGGGCTTTTGGATTCTCCATTTGTCTTATAAGAGATGCATCGTGGCCATTTACAACATTTTTGGTTCGAACCACGCAGTAATGAGACTGGGAAATAGAGTCCAGGTTGAAAATGGATGGAGCGTGCATGGAGTTATGCATTCATGAGACACAAGACAACCATCCTATTACTGAGCTCTGTTGTCTTCAACACTAGTCATTAAGTTATATTACACATAGACTCAGTAAATTAAGCTTCACAAGAAATCAGGTAAATGGTTAAACACGCAGCTGCAGATGGATGGTTAACAGGAGAGCCAATGATGATAACCCAATGAGTGCTACCTGAGCACATCCATTACACATCTCCAGATAAACACATTTGATTCTACAGCAAGGCAGCTGCCACAGGACAAAACATATGGCCATCCATATTAAAGTCGAGCTGCCATCTTTACTTGGCACAGTTACAGTAAAGAGGTATGTGTGTATTTACTGAACATGTGGAGTCCATATCAGTTGGTCCAGCTGTTTATTTTATACCTGTTATGAAGATGTAACTGAGAGCGGTGATGATGGAGTTTCTGATGAGGTGGGAGTATTTATGTAATCTTCATACACACTGTATATCATAAGACAGACACCAGACAACAACATATGGCTGTGTGAATGAGAAATGACCCTGGACTTTTGTTCACTCAAACATGCCCATCTGCTCACTGATACACAACATGCTATAGTCAACTTAAACATCCCTATACAGAATTGTGTTGGTTTAGATAAAAAAGGTGAAGCACTATACAATGTAAATCATAAAAGAATGAATATAAATCATACCTTTTTTGAAAGTGTGCAAGTGGCAGTTGCTTTAAAGACATCATCATTAAGTGACCTGGCTGAGAGCGAGTGGAATGGGAACAACATGGATGCAACAAAACATATGTCTATTTTAGGATTGCTGTGTTTACCACTTGTTTTACTTTTGTGTTAAAACCATTAAAATGTTTAGGCTAGAGTTTAGAGGCTAAAATGTAGTGTAAATAAAAAAATATATTGAAATAGAGAGGAGTCATAAATTCAGCCAGGGGTGTCATGCATCAAAATGTTTTGACGGGGCACAGTTTTCACAACTTAGTATGAACAGTTTTACCTCATCATGAAAACAGTTTTAAAAGATAAAACATCTTTATTGACTATGTGAATTACATATGTTTGTGTCAGTAGTCCTTTATTCCAGCAGACATTTTGACTTGTCATAGTTACACATTAACAATGGCTGCCTTCTATTCAAATGTCTTAGTAAGCCATGACTGTGTGACAGTGAGTCAGCATGAAAAACACCAGGATCCTGAAACTGAAGCTGCTAAATGGAATTCTGCCACCATTCATTTTAATTTTCAGATTCATTTTAAGATTCAGATTTTGAAGTTTAGTAGTGGGTTCTGATATGATTGTAGGGCGGAACTTACTCTAGAGTTCAAAAAAAGCAATTAGTGTAGTTTTTAACTGTGGTTGGCTGCTGTGTTTAAATTCAAACCTGAATGAATGATAGTTAAATAAATACCAATTACCATTACTGAATAGGAAACTGTAAAAGACAGTCAGAAAGCTTCTCTACATCATAGTACAATTCTTTCTTACACAATGTCTACACAGCCTGCATGAAAACAGCAGGTTAGCAGAGCAGTTTCAGTCCTCCGTCAATGTCACACAGGATGAGTGGAGGCACAGTACTGAGGGTTTTGGCAGTGCTCAGAGCCAATACACCATTGTAGTTACATGTGTAACACAGGAAATACACAAGCACAAAAATACACTTTAGTTCTTGGTTAGTAGCCTGTGTAGACAGCTGTACTGACTAAAATAGAAGTGTATTTGCTCCATCAGATGCATGTGAGATGGACGACTAAAAGAAACAGCTCAAATACCTTGTGTGTAGACACGCTCTTGCACTGTGTAGCGCTCCTTGAAGTCAGTGAACTGACTCAGTAATGTCAGTTACACAGAATTATCTATCTAAGGTTTGCTAACATTACGTTGTTTTCATCATTAGCTAACATTAGTCGCTACCAAATCGCAAGATTTTGAATGGGGACATGAAGGCATCCTTTTTGGGGACAGTGGCAATGACACTGTGGTCTAAGTAAGGCCGCTTCCACTGTCTGCATGCTGAGCTGCGTGTGGATCCGGGCAGAGCATGCAAGATCAATCTTGCATGTGAAGTGCTGTTCAACTTATCGAAGGACTTCGCAGTAGAGGAGGAGGATGAGCAGCATGAGACCACTGAGGATGTCAAGGAGGATGGGGAAGAAGGAAAACAATGGCTACACTGTGAGATAGACCACAGTAAACAATATCTTCAACTAAAAGAAAGAAACAATATTAGGCTATAAATAAAGAATGATTCCACGAATTATTAATTAAGTCATTTAATTTGTTATTGAAACGTATATGCCCGGACAGGAATTATTATAAATATTAAATGATTTATACTTAATTTATTAAATGATTTGCTATGAAGTGGATACACGGTCTATATATTCTTAGTTTAGTTATTTTAGTTTATTTCGGTCATTTTCAACTTATAGACAACTCAAATACACGTGTAAATAAATAATAAAGAAGTTAACATGCAAATTCCTCCTATTCATACTGACTTACTCTTCTCCCTCTTCAAGATCATTTCTTCAGAGACCTTGCTTATTTTGTGCCGCAGTAAAATATTCTGCATGTGTAAATAGTTTTTCTCTACGTCCAAGTTCTTATTGTGAAGCTCTAATTTCTTTTTTGGAGAAGACAAGTGATAATGCAACTAAAGCGGTGTGCAAAAAGGTCACACAAGACGGTAACTAGAATAGAATAGAATAAACTTTATTGTTCAGCCAAGGCAGGAAAATTGTCTTTGGTCTCAGGAAAATATAAACACTAGTAAAGTTTTAAAATGTAACTTTAACTGCACCGCAATAAGAAATATAATTGAACACTTCATTAGAGTAATTATTTTACCGTATGTTTGGATTGAGATTTTGTGAAAATGTAATTAATAGGAAAAAATAACAATAACTTCTTACTTTGACACTTTTGGTGTCTTTGGAGGGCTCAGTGGGCTGCGAGGCCTGACAGTCGATGTACTTGCAACATCACTTTCCTTCCTCATTTCCTCATCTGGCTCACTGGAGAAGGTTTGAGTGGTTAATTATACAGTATATTAACAGTAATGTCATTAATTAGGCTTAAACTGAAGACTGTTACCTCCAGTGAAGCTCCAGTGAAGTCTTATTCAGTTTTCAGACTTGCTGCAGCAGTTTGCATATTTATTTAATCACTTTTATTGTCGCCAGCTCATTTAATTAATTTCTGCCACTGGCATGATACAACATATATACATATACACTGTAAAAAATAATACACATGTAGCATCACTTCAATTAAGTTATGTAGCCTACAGCTTAATATTTTGGAAGGATAATAAAGGATACATTGCTTTACTTCCACTCAATACCTGCACATTCTGTTAGTGTGCCCTGCACTTTTGTGGTCTGAAAAGTGTGCAACACCCAATACTCAAAAAATTGCAATACTCAAAAAGTTTGATATATTTAGAGGTCCAGAGCCGAATATATTAAACTTGCAGGCACAACTGTGTAAGGGCCCTCCAAAGTACAGCTTGAATTTCCAAATATCATGTATCTCTTCAATTCAGAACTCGGTTTTTGCAGTTTTGTGTTATTCCTATGCAAAAAAACAAACATTTCAATTGGATTGGAAAAATGGGCCCTATCAACACATTACTGAGCTGGGTTCTTGATCAAACTGCCTGGCCCTCTGAATGTCAGAATATGAATCAGTTACTGTAGGTGCAGCGAGCCTGTGTGAGGAATGAGCTCTGGAAACAGTTCTGCGTGGTCAGTGTGGTAATAATGCAGATGTGTGTCTTTCTGGGCTGATGAGTGCTGCAGGTCTTTATGCTAACCGAGGAGAACGCGTCGGGTTTGCGAGCGGCTTTTCTCCAGCTCACTCTGTGTTCCACAGATGAATAAAGTGTCAGATGCAGTGGGGCTATTGGGAGGAGATGACTGGCAGTGCAGCGGAGGTGTGCTGGAGGAAGCCCACCCTCTTACACAGCATCACTGGAGGGAATGACAGAGAACCGCTAGCATCTGTCTGGCTCAGAGTGCGAAGCCATATCCCTACATCTGTTGTGGAATTAACGAGATGGGGTGTCAAGCCTCAGCAACAAAGCTCTCACCAACGCAAGCATGTTTAGATCCCCATGGCAAAACTGTCGACATTTGTTACAGATGCTTCGCTCACATGAAACTCACTACCAAACTGAAGATATCATCATCAAGGAATGAAACTGTACCCTTCCCTTTATTCATGGAGGCCATCACTTTGCATTGATCATACTGGCGTGTGGTATTGAACCAAAAACAATGTAATACTTTTTTCTGGAAGAAGAGAGCTGTGAAAGTCACCAATTAGTCCTCTAATTAAAGTGATTTAGACATCAAAGCCTGAGTTGGACTGAAAGAATATGACTGCACAGAGGGTGGCCAGAGGCGATGCTTGTGAAACCCTTCAGATTAAATCTAATGAGCTAAAAGAAAGTTGACTCCCTCATCCGGCAGCCTTATGCAAAAGTCCACAGGCCTGAATCTAGCAGAAAACGCCACCTCCTCTTTATCTCTGTGTACGAGAGAGGTTGAAGCCGCAAAACACAGCGCTGAGCATTGGGGATAGCTCCTGTGGAAGTCCAGGGCTGCTTAAAATGAAATCATTTTATGAATAAAATTATAAAATTTGATGCAGTGCTTAACTACCAATCATGTATAAAGTATCTAAAATTTACTACACAACTGACAACTTTAAGTAATAATATCTAATAATATAATGTATTATCAATAATATAACACTATGAAAGGAGTGTTTCGGCAGAATTAATACTTTTACATTTTGCTGATAAAACTTTTGTACTTTTGCTTAAGTAACATTTTGAATGCACGACTTTTACTTGTAATTGAGTATTTTTAGACTGTGGTATATCTACTTTTTCTTATTTTCTTACTTTCTTCCACTGATTGTTCAATGACAGTTTAGCTCGCTAGCTAACAAATATCCATAAACTAACACAAACACACATGGATAGACTACGAGTGAGACATAAGTTTTCTCTTCTTCACAGGCTCTAAAGGCCCAAACGCACCCAACTAACTGACGAAAGAAGAAGCAGCACCCAACAGTCGCCCACCTGCCATATGTAACGTTATAGGCTACTAAAACAGAAATGTATAGAAAATGAATGGGCGGTATCTGTAAAGCATACAAACTCGTGTCTGCCAACATATAAATAGCGACCTTTTCCTAAAACACTGCTGGTTCTGTGGTGTTGGCATTTCAGATCTGATGCCTGCAGTGCGTCATAGGAGCATCAATTGATGCGCGTCAAATGAGGGATGTCAATTATTGCTTTCAGTGCGTTTGGGCCTTAACTCATTGCCTACTCACCACTGATCACTGCTCTCTCACTCACAGTGATGATTCACAGGTTTAACTGATCATGGTTCAGATAAATGCTACACAACACCATAAGCCTTCCGTATGACCTTTTGGGTTGAAATTGCTGGAGCCAATTTCTTCCTGTGGCTTTGTCTGTGACAACTACAATTATGGCTAATTTCAGTGTAATTTTAGTCACTTCAACTGCTGTTATCACAGGGCATAGTGGATTTTTCCACAGTGGGTAGTTCTGCTTACTGACGTAGTCCCACTTGGGAGGAATAAAGATTATGTATGTGTCTTAAAGTTGTATTTCAACACATTTTCATGGACAACATTTCTTCAAAACGTATCCATGACTTTTCAAGGATGCATAATAAAATTTCCACAACCATTAACAATGTATAAGTACACCAACAGAACTGTATAGTATACTTTACTCCAAATGTTAATTATTGTATGAAAATGAAACAGCAACCTTTTTTAATCTCTAGTAGTTGGTAATGTTCATATTCACTTCAAATACTTCAGACTACAAGCACAGTCAATACATTGTCCTTTATTAAAAAAATAGCTTTACAAACACTTATATCAGTCTGGCACTGGCTTTCCAGCATGAGGGAAAACTGAACTGGTTGTACTATCAGTGTTTTCTTAATGCATTTGATTCTAAACACACACACCACATGGGCCATACCCGGTCACTGACCTCAGACTATTCTTCCCTACAGCAAACATACGTACACGCACACTTTATGATTATTTATTTTTATTTTTTCTATTATATTCATTTCTGGACAGAGATAGTTGGTGGCTTTGGTGCTCTCAAATGTAAACCATCTAGTGATCTCATCTGGGAACATCTTCGAAAATAAGCCCCCGACATCGCTACAGGAATTGTATGAATACTGTGAATCTGCCACCTTAAAGGGCAATTCAAGTATTTTTAATCCTGGGCCCTATATTTACATATTTGGGGGTCTAAATGACTAATAGGTACCAAAAGCGTTGGAATTGGTCCAGTAGATCTCCTCAGCCAGCAGCCACGAAACAGGCTGCAATGGTTGCAACGTAATCCTTTGGGGCAACTGCACCCGACAAAGTCCGTCCACTAAAAGTGCTTGTTTTTGCCACTGACAGGCTCAGACTGTTATTCTAAGTGTCTGACAACATTATGGAAAATATAGAACCATGTGGAAGGGGATAGACATGCCTACTGATGGGTAAGTACACACACAAGCCAGGAAGCAAACCTACAATCCTTTTTGATGTATTTTTCCTTTGCTTCAGCAGGCTGGTAAAACCTTTATAAAATATTTATTTGATGTCTTTAATCGCCCTGCCTCCCCCTCTCTCTGCAGTGAAAATGTGCCCTGGTGGCTCGTAGCAGACGGCTGTGTGTCACTGCTCAGGCCCTCTCAGTCACTGGCTGCTCCCCATCACTGCTCATTAAAAGACCAAGGTTTTCTAAAACTCATGTAGTCCAAATGTTTGTTTCCATTCAGTCAATTATGACAGTCCTTCATGTGCTAGAAAACAACACTTTCTTTGACAATGTTTTATCCACACGGATCAGATCAAAGGATGGGACATTTTGTGTCTATACCACTTTTTTGATCTATAATTCATCAAATGATTGATTTGAAACCACACATTACTTACAGAAAAGTAGTAGCAAAGTAATGCTGCATTCTTTTTCAACTTTCTCTTCACCTACAGCCATTATTTCTGTTATTTTAATTTGAAGTTCAATAGGTTTCTTGACCTGTAAACGTGCCCCCAGAGTAGGAATCAGCTCTCAGCACTAGGTTCATAGTAAAACAAATCCCATGTCCAGATCACCGCTAAAATCTCCTCCACTGTGCCCCAGCCCAAGGCATGATATTCACCGGTCTCATGGAAATCCTTTCATAGGTTTTTGAGATGTCTCTGGCAGACAAACAAACAACAAAAAACCTCCTTAGGCCTGGCTTAATGAGGTCTGAGACACCAACAGGCCGGGGACACATCAGACTCAACTGGACACTACTGTTTGTGGCTCATTGCTATAGATCCCTATATCTCTATAGCAACTTAGAACATATCTGTTGGGTTTAATTGCAGTGAGTTGAACATACTTGGCTTCATGTAGGTAATTTCTAACATCACTGTAATATTTTAAAATGTTCTTGATAAATGATATTTCTTTGTCATCAGTGTATTTATACTTCTGACTTTATCCACATTTGTTTTAATCAGTATGATATTACAGGGACTATGCAACTGTGCATCCTGTCCAGAGGCTCTCCAGATAATTTAGCTTTGAGCTAAATGCTAACATGTTGATGTCTAGCAGGTAATCTTTACCATGGATCTTATTTTAGTGTGTGAAGATGCTATCATTTGATAATTATCACTTGACACAAAGTACCGTTCAGATGCTGCTGCTTTTGCTGCAGCTAGCAGCACTGGGCAGCTGTGGCAGGTAGAGCAGGTTGTCCACTGATCATAGGGTTGCCGGTTCAATCCCCATCCTCCTCCTGTCCACATGTCGAAGTGCAAGACACTGAACCCCAAATTGTCAGCAACCTGTGTGGTAGCTCATTGCCGTCGGTGTGTGAGTGTGTCCGTGAATGGGTGAATGAGTGGCAAAAAACGCTTTGGATAAAAGCAACCATTTACCATTGTAGCTGACAATTTGTAGTACAACAGGCACGTCATCAGGTCAGGAAACCCCCATATCTCACCCTTTCACTCTACATCAAAGCCCAGTTTTTGCAGAGATTACACAAACCTGGCAGCTTTGCATGGCTTGTACCAGTTACACTGTCTGGAGTTAAATGACAAGATTGTTTGAGATAAAAATATTGGTAGCGCCTTGACATTGGTGGGGAGTTGTCCCTACTGTCCATACCCAAATCTACACATGCGTCTCATCATTGATTATAAAGGCTTCTGACCATACGAAGAAGGGGGAAGAAAGTCATAAAACAATATTGATCAGTACCATCATGATAATGTGATGTAAACATGAACTGATCAAATGAGGAATGGGGAGGTAGAGGAAGCTAAAGTATTATCCATGTATATGTAACTTCAAGAAAATCTCTCGAGAGTGCATGGCTGGTGCAGTCATGAAGGTCCAATGAAGAATTGTGTATATAAAACATCTCAATATAGAGCAGTCTTGCAAATTGAACATAAAAGTTCCTTCTTGACCTCAGAAATAGTAGTTTGATGAGCTGAGAAAATTCCATCTGCTGACAAAGAACTTACCTCAAGGTGCTTCTTCAAATTAGACGTGGAGTCTTTTGATGCAGAAAGCAGCTTGGCTGATGGCAAGCAGTGTTTGCAGTGCACCATAATGTTACGACCTTCTTGACCATGTGTGTAGGTAAAATGTTCTTTATACTTCCACTCCAAAAACACATTCCTGACAGTGTCCTGGCTGTGTGGCAGGTGCAATTGTTGCACTTTTTAAAAAAATCTGTTTGTGCCTCATATGAATTTGAGAGGAAATAAAACAAAAACAAATAAAGTAATCCCTTCAAGTAATCTATCTTTAAAGACTGACTGTATTCAGAATACCACCAATCTAAACTGTAACTGCAACAGAATACAGTTACTCATATTTTGTATTTTAAATATGTAACACTGTTACTCCCCAGCCCTTGTAATTACTTACATTTATAACTGCAGATATTATGGCTTTTGAGAAATTGCGTAACTCATGACCCTTTATTAATGATTTTTAATAAAATAATCCAGAGATTTCACAATGTGATAACCCAAGAAAGAAGAAACAAATGATAACTGAGCTATAAATGAATAAAGCCATTAGTTATAATTTATAAGCCCTTCATAAAGGGTGCCTTATTAAAAAGTGGTACCACAGCTCATAAAGATTACTGACAATACATTTCAGCACATTTTGTCATCAACATATTGTGTTGAATATTCACACAAATCCCAAAGGAGTTGATTTCGGAGAAAAGGGGACCTTGATCAGGCAGACAGGGTACATGGCATCCAAAATCCCTTCAGGATATATTCTAAATAATAAACAAAACAAAAACATCCCCATGTGTATCTATGTGACATATGTCAGATATCTGATGTGAAAGAAGTGATGCTAGTGGCTGTCTGCCTGGCCGTGGCGCTAATGAGACCCAGGGGCTGCAGACAAGTGCAGATGCAATCACAGCTGCCATGTCCCCGAGCATGGCTGCAAGCTGTGGTGACTGCAGTCTAACTGCAGATGTGGAGTATATATCATAGCCACTCTTGTCTCTGTTTGCCTGAAAACAAAGGGGAAGGCCAGCTCACTATCTCTTGGGTCGCTGTTGGGTTGGAGCAAAAATCAAGCCCGGACTAATGAGCCAACACGCCAGGGACACATGAGGAACAACTGGAGACTGCTGTTTGTTGAACACAGCTACTTTCAAACTTGAATTTTTTTTTCTCTATAAAGCAGACCAAACATCTTCCAAGAGAAAATTCAAAATGTAAAACTATTCCCCGCATCACAACAACAGGAAGGCCACAGAGGACTCAGCTCTTCACTGCAGGAGAAACAGTGTGCAGGGTTTTCTCCCCCTCCTCAACTCCTCCGATGACTCTGCTGGCTGCATGCCACATTAGAAACTACAAGAACACATTCACTGGTGAGGTGAAAAACCCTGCCCCCTGTGCCCAGTACCCAAGCACTAACTCTGCATGGGCCAATATTATCAGTCATTTATGCTTGTTAGCTGCTGACTCACGAGTAGCTGCATTTACACAGGGCCTTTTACACCACTTCTCTGAATAAGTGAGTACAGATGTCTCATTGAAACACATCAAATAGTGGCTCACTAAATACGTTTGGAAAGGTAACTGAAAACCTTTAAAGGACAATTTTGCCGATTTTCAACCTTATCTCTATCTATCCGAGTTAGAGATGTAGTGTGAAGAATGTTGCCGATGTTCTCTGTATCTCTGGGGGGCAGCTGCAAAATCTGTTGTTCTTCCGGCACAAGTGCCGTCATTTGAGGTGTACAGTGACGTAGTTGGGGGCAAGGAAGAACTACACGCTTGCTCGCTTCTATTGAAACCTAGCTACGTTTCCAACAGCGAAAATGGCATCCCAAAAGATGAGTGCAGAGGACGTTATGGACGAGGATATATTTTACAGTGTTTTGGCAGACTCAGATATTCAGCTGTATTCATTCGAGCCAGAGTATACAGCTGAAGAAATGCAGCAGAGAGAGGCAGAGGCTGTGGCTGCATTAGCCATGCAGAAGGACATGGGCAGCGGGGAGTCATCTATTAACTTGATGAGTACAATGTAATTATTTGTAATAGAAATGGAGAGAACTACAAAAAATAAGACTGAAGTTGTTATACACAAAACTTGCCTTTTAAATACACCTCTACCGCGCCAAGATAGAATAATCCTTATGGTGTACAAGATGCATTTCTGTTCCTTGACCCTAAGATAAATGGCAACTGGTAACAAAAGCCATGAAACCATGCAGCTCCCTTCTTTAGCAGTTTGACAGGTCTTCCAGGTTAATTCACGCAGTTAAGAACCATCATGATCAACAGAGGTCAGATGCTGAGGGAGCTCAGAGGGTTTTTTTTATCCATTTTCTTCCTTAACAACACAACTGCACTGAATACAAATTTAAACCAGTAAATACCTCAGTTAAAAACCTTTGGGCTCTCGCTGCCACATGAGGGAACTTGACTCACCCTCCAGCACCTCATCGACAGCAGGGCCACTTCTGTTCCCAGATCAGAAATAAAATGGGACCTCGGCTGACCCATCTCTACCAAATGTACATCATGAAAAGAAGATCAGGCAGTAAGAAAATATTTTCTATTATCCTAATTATGTGTCAGTTTTCAGTAATTTTATTCATGCAGAAAAAAACATTTCAAATGCAAATGAGCCTGACTGGATGATCATTATGTGTGCATACCCATTTCACATCTTCACCAAGCTTTGGTCCAAAATTATTCTTTTTTTATGCTCTGAATATTTTAAAGCAGTCACTTGGTAGCACCTGCACTGTGGGACTACACTCAGTGGGAAATACACCGGGATCAGTCAGACTAAAGGATAAGTCTAGTGCTATTCTATATCTTTGTTATTGTCAACAATTTCCATGAAAATACCAAAACCAATAATGCGTTAGTCTATCTCTCAATACTTTGTGACTTCCCTACCCTATATGTGCCTCTCAGCTCCAAGCCCATTGGTCCTTACTGAAGATATAAACAGTTCAAAATATAGTTTCATGTTTAAAAGAGGCTCAGTAATTTCCTGAAACAGCTGCTCACTGTAGTTTTTATCAAACAAACAGGAGGAAATAATGCATTAGTTGGGGACTTGGGGTTTAAGCTAGACTATATAAAGTTTTATTTAAGTTAGGTGACTCAGACGTGCTATCAACTGGCATGTTTTAGGACAGGTTTTATGAGTCTTTTGCCTGTATGTCCATCGATTTTCACCATACCACAAATGTCTGTAGCCTATATGGATAGGAGAATGTCAGTGTTCCCTGTCTGATAGTCCTGACTGCTCGTATTTGTTGCCCCATTGGAGCATTTAAGTGATGTCACTGTGTTCCCACATCTCAGCACTTACTTTGCAATTTTGCAAATTTTGAATGCTCACCCTTTCAGTTTGAAGAGAAACCAAATTATTAGGGCTGCCACCTGAAAGTCAAAGATTCGAATCATCAGTTGGAGACCATTCTTCAAGTCCAGTAGTCGTTTTTTTTTTTTTGTCAGTCAGTGTTCAGTGTACTTCTCAGGAGATTTCGGTAGCTAAAGAGTGCCGTCTGTTCGGTGAAGATGTCTGCGACGGGTCCAGGCAGCTGCGGTCCCGGACCCAGGGTGAGTCTGGGTGAGACGGAGGCAGCAGCCCGGAGGAAGAGAGGTCTCGCCTCATCAGGCTCTGAGATAACTTTATCTTCTGCTTTCTGAACTTACATCTCACAGCAGCTTCATACGATCTACTCTCTGGCTTTTGTTTGATATCTATAGTCGGCAAAAAAGTTAGCACGCATTAGCTCAGGGGGCTAACTTGGCTTGTTTACTATATTACGTGAACATTGCAGTCACCTTGAACGTTCTGCCAAACCCCATTCAAAAATCTGACAAAAATAAGATTTGCTTGATAGTCTATATGAAAATAAAAGGAATGAATAGTCAGCTATTCGTATTGAACAGCCAAATCTGATTCGACTGACAAAATTCAGGTACATTTGCTACTATTGGATGTAATGTGGACAACAACAGAGCAGAGATTGTGAGATGACTGTTCACAGACCCAAACATGACTGGCTTTAGAGAAAGATTGAATGTGAATGTTGTTCCCACAGAGAGTACATCTGCTGTGTGTCAGACAGTGCTGCAGCATGCCTCACTGCCTGCTGTTTGGTAGCTGTGGCTCATCAGCACACTGCTACAGTCCCCATCACCCCACGCTTGCACAGGGAGGGGGGAGTCAGCGGGAGAGCCACACTGCCTCTCAACGTTTCGCCCACAGAAAAATGCCGCCATCTATCTCCAGGCCATGCTGCTCCAGAACTGCTTGATGTAGGGCTTCCTGTATCACAGCTACCGTGGAGCTTTGGAACGCAAGGGGCTGTGGAGATAGCAGACAGAGATGGGCAAGAGGCTGGCAGAGCAGCAGATAATAAGAGCTACAGTATGTGCCTGTCTGCTCTCACACACCGATTTGAAAAGTGCTAGCTTATTATTATTTTTTATTATTGTCATGCATACCCAGCCTACATGAGTTTACAAGATACCAGACACTAAGGAACAAGATCCAGAACAAGATCCAGAATGCATCTCGTACATTTTTAGCTTAATTATTTTCTCAGTTAATTGATTATTCATTTTGTCAGGAATGTTGTGTGATTGTAATTTTTTTTTTAATGCTCATTGCAGTTTCCCAAAGCCCAGGGTGACAGTGAACAGTCCAAAACCCAAAGTTATTCAGTTTATGGTGATATAAAACAGAGAAAAACATCAAATCCTCACATTTGAAAAGCTGAAACCAGAGAATGATTGGTATTTTTGCTTGAAAACAATTAATCAGTTCACACAACTTAAATAAATGTATTTTTCAGACCCTCATAACTAAATTCATAGATTACTGATAAATTATATTGTACAGGTAATTGTAACCTACAACAGAAATCAAAACAAAGATTAAATAAATATCCAGGCAACTGAGACAAAGTTAGACATTTTTTGACCATCTGTGTGACAGATTCATGTTCTTTTTTTAGCCATTTCATTTAAAAAATCACTCTGAAAAGAATAGTTTGAAATACACTTTTGCTCTCTTGCCAAGAGTGAGTTGAGAACATATAAACTATAAAGACTGGAGGCAGGGGGAAACAATTTCTAAAATTCAAAAGTACACCTAGAACACATCTAAAGCTCACTAACACATTGTATATTGTTTGTTTAATCTGCAATCTAACAGAAATATATTAATACAAAGTTGTGGTTTTACAAGGAATTAGGTGCTGTAACTAATTATTGGTGCAATTAACAGTGCAGTGACTTCCTGCAGTCATCCTCGCCTTCTGGCTCCAGCATCATACTGAACGGATGGATCTGAGAGTAGTATAAATCTTCTCATCTAACTGTTGGCAAGAGGAAGTGTATTTTCCAAAATGTCAAACTATTTGTGTAAGTCAGTGTAGTATGTATTATTTTATTTAGTAATATTTTGAAATATCAATACAGGAGCATGATCAGTAGTTCTTAACTAAAGACTTTTGGCTTCTGGATATTCTGGATTAATGGTCATATTTCGGTCTATTATACATATATGTCCTTAATTTTGGTTCTGACAGGATATTTTCAAACCGTTTTGGATAAAACCTTGTTTTGAGTGGTATTAAATCTATGTATTCTATCCTATGCCATCTATGTCAACCATCAGCCTTCCGAAAATGCTCTTGTGTGGCAGCATTGGAAGGATGCTGCAAAACGACAGTGCCTCTGCATTTTCATGATTTTTGAAAATTAGTGTATACTTGTATGGTGTCATCTTTTAAATAACGTTCCTATGCTAAATATTCGATTGGCAATGTATATGTTTGTCATTTCAACCCAGATATACCATTACAATTTCAAACAAACAAATGTAATAATAAAACGAAATAAATAAAATACAAAATATATAAAACGTTTGAAGAACCTTGGAAAGAAAGAATGTGGAATCCAACAACAGCAGGTGCAGAGGTACTTAGCATGTGAAAAGGAGTTGCTCTCGTATAAATCATCCAACAGTGAAGGGAAGTCCTCCTGAGCATTAAGCAGTGTGCATGTATTGCCATCTGCTGATGAGATGGTGGAATATCCACCCTAAGTTGTTACCCTCTGTAAACACTGGATTCGAACTACCTCTCAGAGATAATGGACAGTAAATGTACTCTCAGTTGAAAATCAATGTGTGCAATCAGACGCATCATCAATCAGAGCTGAGAGGAGGGCAGGGGTGGAGGGAGCTCAGGATCACACAGAGCATTTTTATTTTTTCCAAAGGAAAACCAAAGTGAGGAGAAAGCTCATATTTTTTTAGAAATTAGATCTACACATCTTCAATAATTGCAAATAGTGACAGATACACTATGGAATATATATTTGGTGAAGTCAATGTTTTCACAAAGTTGTACAACTGACCCTGTCTGTATTGACTTTTTTATGTAATATCACATTACAAAGAATTTATACTTTAGTTATTTTTTAACTACCGGGTATCTATTCTGCCGACTTCCGCGGCGCAAACAGGCGAATTCGCGTCATCCGCCTATTCGTGCAAGTTGAAAAATTTTAATCAGATTTATTTGGATGACGCTGTGTCGCGAAAGCCAGTCAGCATTGAGACTCTCCTGATGTAGCTGTCACTAACGTTTGGACGTTGGACGATGAGAAATGGAGGAAAAAGTAATAGCGGTTTGTGGGCATCCGGAACTGTATGATACCACAAGTTACATATACAGAGGTCGATTGAAAAAGGAGCTGGCTTGGAGAAAAGTGCAGCGAGGTTGGACTTAAAATGTTTCTTTTACTTGATTCCTGCTATCAGTTGTACTTTACTATGAACCAAGATAGCACTAGCTCAACCGTTACTAGCGATTTAGATCCAACCATTACTAGTGATTTAGATTTCAACATCATGTTTACGTGTGTTTCTTGTCAGAGGAGATATGCCAGAGGAAGTGGAAGGGCCTCAGGAACACGTACTTAAAAGAAAAGAGAAAGGAGGGGAAGAGAAGGAAGAGTGGGTCAGCACTCGGCTAGTACTCTGCGGTCCTGTCTTTCCTCGACACCTTTGTTACCCCGAGAGAGACGAGCAGTAACATGAGCTGGGGGGACGAGGAAGACAGGACCGCAGAGTACAATGCAAATGCAGGACCAGTCGAGGACCAGGGCTCAGAGGCAGCAGCAGGGCCATCAGAGACGGATATGGGATGTTTGTTGACAAGTGAAGACACACAGCATGGGAAACTCAAACAGAAAATACGTTTTTTTTATAGATGGATAACTTACTATAACTACCGGTAGTTGTTTATTGTCTCAGTAGAGATATTTATTTTCGCAGCCTGCACCATAAAAAATGTGAAAATACCTGAAACTAATCTGTATTCTCACCTGTACCAAACCTGTAATTAAGAAATACTCAATAGCTAGAATGAACAATACAAAAAGGAAATTTAGGCAAGTCTGAGATAATTTCTTCCTGCACGTTAAGGGCTCACTGCATAAAAATGGTGTGTGAAAACCAAAGGCTAGATATTATCATGGCTGAAACTGTATGATGTATCAATATGGGTGCATTTGTAAAATGCTTTATGTGCTGTAATTGACACCAAAAGCTAGAATGACCAGTTCTATTACAATTCATAACCAAAGACATCTTTGTTATACTGTCACTACAGACAAGCCAGATCAGTCATCAGAAGGAGGTGAGGCAGAGTCTCACAGTGTTCCTGCTGCTGCGACATCTGCAAAACCACCCACAGGTATGTACATGACAAAAGTTGAATTGCATTTTATTTATGGTATGAGTATAATTTCTTCATGAATGTTATGTTTTTCACTGTGACAAGTATTGTATTCATTGCTGATTCATGTATTTTTCTCTGTTGCCTGATTTTAAATAGTTTAACAAATATTAACTTGACAAACTATTGCATTGACGGTATGCAGTAGTTTCACAACATATGGTGTTTCCATTTCATACAGAGAGAAGGAGAATCCGAAAGAGGACCAGTGGGAGTGAGAGGGAGAGTGAGATTGAGAGACTTCTGCTTGAAGCATTGAAGAGGCCTGCTCCACCTGCTCCACCTCCCCCCTCAGAGGACGAGCTTTTCCTCAGGAGCCTGCTTCCTTCCCTGCAACAATTGTCGCCCCAGCAGAAGGAATTTGTAAAATACAAAAATACAACCTTATGTGCTTTTCTTTATGTACATAAAAAGAGTCAGTTCTAGAAATAGAATAGAGACAGCATTATCCTTATCTAAATGAAAATTTGAAAAGTTTGCTCAATAGTAATGTGTGAGTGGCTCTTAAAAGAGCCGTTTTGGGTGTGCTTGGACATTACACGGTGTCTTGCCATGGGACAGTTCCCTCTGCAGAGAGGTAGGATGTGAAGTTTTCCCTAACCCTGATCGCCTCTCTTGCTGAGTTGTTGGCAGCAAGTCTTCCTAGATCTGGCAGTGACTCCACCTCACCAACTGGGATGCTCCCCCTCACTGCAGTTGTCTGGGTTGTTCTCCGCAGGAAGTTATGAGAACACAGGTAGCCTTCACACACGCATTCTCCACAACCAGCCGAGCTCGGGACAGATGGTAGTTAAAAATCCTGTGCTCTCTTGGTGGGATACGCCCGGGCAATGGCCTCATGAGGTTTTTCCGGAGTGGAAAGGCCTCATCAGCAACAAAGACGCGTGGCTGGGGTCCTCGGTGGTCAGCTCCTGGTACTGGCAGGTCAGCAGGCAGTTGGAGAGTGCCAGATCGAAGTGCATGACCAAAAGCTGAGTTGGCCAGAATCCCACCATCGCTTGTTCTTCCGTAGCCCCCGACATCAATCACCCGGAAACAACACTGGGCTTCCACAACTGCCCGGAGAACTAACGAGAATGTTCCCTTGTAGTTGAAGAACTGGGATCCTGAGTTAGCAGGGGCTTTGAGAACAACATGCTTGCCATCCAGTGCTCCACAGCAGAGAGGAAAATTCCACTGCTCCTCAAACCTCTCTGCAATTGACCTCCATTCCTCTGTTATGGGCACAGCCATGAACTCCTCCACGAGGCAGTCCCAAATAGCAGTTGCAACATCAGGGACAATCTTGGACACAGTGGAGACCCCAACACGGAAGCTGTTAGCGATGGTCCTGAATGAGTCACCAGTGGCAAGGTATCTGCAGCATAGAAAACTATAGTGAACACACTGTAGGTGTCTACATAAAATATATGGCTGCACAGCTGCTGTCATCAATAATAAACATACATGAATGTGAGTTTAAGTTACACAGTATGTAGATACTGTATGTGTATACAATAACGTTGCTGCCGTATTTATGCCCGATTTAGATTACGTTATTTTGAGTGTGTGATAGAGCAGCTACAATGTCACAAAGGCACCGATCCTAGATAACAGGTCATCAAACTGGGCTCTGGTCAGCCTCAAGTAGCGCTGGAAGTGGCTGTCATCCAGATGCAGTTCCTGGAGAAGGTGGTGAAATTCACCAAGCTGTGTGCGCCTCCAGATGATTTATGAACCCAAACACTACGGCGTTTAGTTTTCCGACGTATTTGAGACAGCCACAACAGGTACAATGCAGCAATATTTGTTATTTCAGCCATGGTAACGAAAAGAAATAAACGTTGTTGGCACTCCGTTATTTTTTCCTGGAAGAGAAGTGCAAAACGGTTAATAACTGTTTTGTTTTATTAATAAAAACAAATGATCCAGCGGTCAAACTCGAGCGAGGAAAGCGAGGCGAATATTCGCTTCGCTTTTGGTGGGAACACACCATTATTCCATAACTGTTCCCCTGTGCCTACTTAGTACTCACTGTACTGGTACACCGTAAGTACAAAAGATTACACTGTAACGCCAGAGTAATTACGCTGTACATTACGGGCTGTAATATTATATCTGTCTTGTCTTGATTCAGCTGTAGGAAATTGTGTGACATCCATACATTTATGTCATATAAACATTGCACTAACCTGTCAATGGGGATGAAATCAGCTGGGGGATACAGAAATGCATAATTGGGTGTCATCGTCGTAGCAATGAAACTCAATTTTATGCTTTCTGATGTCATTGCCAAGTGGTAGAATATAGAGACTAAAAAGGACTGGACCTAAAATAGAACCTTGCGGGTAATGTCTGTTTTCTCTGACGAGAAGTCATCCTGGGAAACAAAGAACTCCCAGCCAGTCAGATATGATCTAAACCACCATAGAACCATTCCTGAGAGCCCCACAGTTTTCAAGTCTATGCAGTAGGATTTCATGGTCAATGGTATGTAGGAGGACTAAGACTGAAAGCTTATTTGAATCAGTGTTAATTAGATTGTGTGTCAAGTTGAAAACTACAAGTCAGTCAACTACCTTTCTTATCAAATGTTCTAGAGTGTGCAGTTTTCAGCTAGTCTGACTCACAGGAAGTAGGCTGTGGATATAAGCCTGCCATTGGCCGAGTATTTCAGTCGGAATTCTCATCCCCTTCCGCTATCTGCAAGTTACCGTTTACACTATTTTACAAGGGCACCGTCGCTGCCTCCTGGGCTTAGTGCCAGAGCATTTTTTCCCCTATACCAGAATGATAATGGGTTCAGTAAGACCTTTCTCCAGAGCTGGCTCAGAGCTAAAACAAAGTGTGCAGTTTGGTCTGGCTCTGCGAGACTAGTTTTCACCTAAGTCTCAGACTTCCTCCCCTCAAAATAATCTACTTGATTCAAACCAGTCTGGTTTCAAGTCAAGTCATTCCACTGAAATTGCACATTATTATGGAATAATGTGCTTCATCGGCATTACAGTAAAGATATGGTACTGAAGCAGATATTTATGTACACATCAATTGAAGTTGAGAGTAAGTACACTGTCCATAGGAATTAGATAGACATGCTTCAATATATGCTACACAGGAGTCTAGTTGACTGCTAATATAATGATCTCATACATGACATCAGTAGTTTAGTTTCCATGTTTGCTGCTACTGTTGATACACATGCAGTTCATCCCAGTTACCTGCTCATATTTTCAGGCTCACCTCTCCTCTCTGAAGGGCCCTATCCAGTTTAGTGAAAGTTAAAAGAAATGAAAAAGGTCACCCTTTCCCTACAACAAACAGCATCCCTGTTACACTCAGGCTCTCTCCTCCAGACCAACAGGTCACCACCCACCACAGAAGCCATTGTAGCAGCAGTCGCTTTGGATAAAAGCATCAGCTAAATAAATGAAATGTAATAGTGTTACACTGCTTCTGCACAGGCAGAGGAAAAATATCAAGAAAATCAAGTCATGGGAGTTCCCTGATTCCCGTCAAAAGTGCATGGATAGGAGGGATTTCTGGTTTCCAGAAAGAGTGAATGTGTGGTTATACAAACTGTGATGCGTTGGCTGTTCTGTTCCCCTGTGCAGCTTTGATTAAACGCGGAGACATTCTCTCTGAGCCGAGCTGACAGCAGGAAGTCCTCATATGGTCTGGGAGAATGTGTCTGAGTAAACAGAGCTTGTAGCAGCGTGACGCAGGGCCAAAGAGACAAGGAGGGGGCGCACTGCATCTGCTGTCAACAAGGCAATTCATAATAATATGTGCCAGGACAACACAATCAGGGAAATGAGAGGCCAAAAGGAGATTTTTAAGACCCCTGACAGGCTGATGACAGCCCCTGCTGCAGAGAACAAGCTGAAATGCTGCTTTGTTATTTTTTTTGTATGAAATGTTTTAAAAGAGTTCCAATTCCAGGATCCCATACAGTTTGCTTATACATAGAGGGTTGCTGTTTGTGATGCACTGCCATGAAATTCCGGTATGTTTCAACTTGGCGTATTTCCCATATATATGTGTTGAGATGAATAAAGTTATCAATCTATCTTGACATTTATAGTATATTTGTGCTCTTTGCTGGATGAAAGATGTTAAAACATCATTGTACTAAGAATGTTTCTGTGTGGTTTAAACCAGTTATATTTACTCACACAAATAATTACATATGGATTTGTTCATTGTGAGAAAGATTTCCTCTCAGCTGAGAGAGTATTGTCCCTGCTGTGCATCATCCTACCTGCCTGCTCAACCCCCTTGAAACAGACGGGAGGTCTGGCCAGCTCAAATAGTGAGACTCAGTTACTGGCACTGTCTGGGGAGTAGAGAGAAACATTCCTCTGGTGATTATCAGAGAAGCCATTAGCCAGAGATGCGTGCTGCTGTAGGTCTGCTTCTGCTTATCTGCTTCCAAAATCCGTTGTCATCAGTGAGTAAGAGAGGAAAGACCAATAACTCACAGTGGCTTCTATCATTGTATTTTATATTTTATATGTTCCGTTTGTCAAATTTTTAAGTTTAGTTAAAAGTTCATTAAGCCAACCTGAGAGGGCATGAGGGCAAGCATCTCAGTTTTATCAGAATTTAGGAGCAGGAAATTATGTGACATCCAGTTTCATCACAGCAGACAAGCATGCCTCTATTTTAATAATTTGGGAATGATCATCTGCCTTTACAGGGGCAGACAGCATTGTGTCATCAGCATAGCAGTGGAAATTAATTCCGTGACTGCGTATAATTTGGACAAGAGGTGAACTATACAGAGTGAAAAGAAGAGGGCCAACAACAGAGTCCTGAGGTATTCCATATTTCATACCATAAAATCTAGATTTAGTACTTCACACCATAGGTGTCATTTACACTGGGGACGCTGGGGACACATTTTGAAATGGTCGATTTTGTCCACATCCCATTAGCTTGCACCAAGAAATGTTAATTAACAAATGAGAACGCTTTGAGAAAGGTTTATTTGCACAATATGAAAACATACAATGCAATGTAAATATAGAAGAAACAAATACAGAAGAAACAAATGCGCATTGTCCAATGATTCATATGGATATGTTACTTGTGCAGTCAACATTGTTGTGCATTTTATGCTATTATGAATTTTTGTATTGTCACTCTGTAGTAGCCTAGGCTGCCCTTTTGATGCGCCGACATGTAATTGTTTTTCCGCATTTATCTACTCTGACCTCATACCGATCCCCCATTACATGCCATGTTGAAAGCCATTTAGAAAATGTTTTTTTCATCTGTCCCCACCACTTTTAAACACAAAGTGGCGCCCTTGCTACTCACTGTATTCTTTCAGATAAGTAAAACTTCTCTGCTCGCACTTGCTTGCTGCGTAGCGCGCGCAGCATGTTTTTGTTGTTCTCTGTTTTCCCTACTCTGCGCTATACTGGACTGTTACAGTACGTAACCATGGTCTCTACTTCTCACAGGAGTAGGTTTCAAGTTGTGTTTCAGTGTCATCCTCTCATAATGAATATCACTAATGTTTTCTGTGCCATCTGTGTGCACTGATGTACTGTGATGCGCCGAAACCTTTGATATTGATATTTTGTTTTGTAGGACTTCATCAAGTGCTTTGTGGGACACTTCACCACTGCCAGTGGTAGGGACGATTAATAGATTTTTGTGATTCACATATTTAGGGAAACAACAGAGGGAGATGGTGTCAATGTTGTAAACCGGGCTATCAGTCTGATAGTCTGCACTGTGAAGATTTCCCTGGCTAAGGTAGCAGACTCCAAATCAGACTCCAAATCATCACTAACTAGACAACAGTAAACAGTGGCTGGTGATGCTAATCTAATGTTGCAGGTAATGGAGTTCCCTATTACTAACGTGCCTTGTTTAAGCCTGTCAGCGGGAGGAGGCATGCAGGTCAACAAGACTACCAATGAGCCCGACGAGGGTCAAAAAACATTTTTCAGTAGGGAAGGGTGACTGCAGACCAGGCCCGCAACCGGTTCCCAAGCCGCTGAACAGTGATTAACTCTGCATCATCTGACTAAACTACATTCAGTACATATTGTACATTTACACCTCCACATGTATCTAAGAGCTGTGGTTACTAGTTATTTAAATATGAACCGGTAAGCAAATGAGTCATAGTCATTAATTAATAATATATTCGCATTAGTATAGACTAACACCTTATCTACACAGGCTGCATAGTGAAAGCCAATGTAGTCTTTGTCAGCGTCTACACTTGCTGAGCTCAGTCATAGCACAGCTGTGGTCAGCCATGTTAAGGCAGCACTCACAGCCTAATACAAATGAGTAGTTAGTTAGTAGCATGTAACTCATATTTGAGTTGATATATTATTGCCTTATAAACTATAAATAATTGCCTTTACACTTCCAGCAGACACACAGCAGTGTAATGGCGAATGTAAGTCCAATATTAATATATAGGCCCACCTGTTTTGGTCTCCACCAACTTATGAGGGAAATATCTTTAGCTGCAAAATGCTCCACTATGTTCACCAGCTGGTCGCTAACTGTTTCTGTCTGCTGGGCAAGTAGGGTACAGTGGATTTATCATATGCTTTTTGCTGAAAACAGCTGTGCCTGGAAACAAGGTTGATGAGAGTGGAGAGACTGAAACAAAACAGTAAAGTTGTTGGCTGTAAAACCAAAACAATGGGCTGAAAGACACTAAATTGCTCTGTATAGCTGAGGGAAACTGCAGAGTCAGGTGATCATTTTCTGTGGGTTTGTCTCTTCAAGCAACCCATTTTACATTACACATAGCCATTTGACCCACTGTTAATTAAAAATACTGATTAGTGCAGCTTTATTTTAAAGGGTTTGCAGATTAATGACACAACCTCTGCCATCACTAACAGCAAATTCAAACACGTTGAATGATGATGAGGCTGAAAGATGATGCCTCGCATGGCCTTGGAACCTGGACTGACCACACAAAAGTTTTTCAGCTTGACCCCGAAAGGCTGCTCCTACTGTTTCAAAGGCATGAAATACATGATGAGCATGACATTCTGCTGAATGTCATGCTCATTATAGAAATGGACTTAAATCTAGAGGTTTTTTTTTAAACCAGTAATTTCTTCAGTGTTCAAAGTGTGTATCCAGTATTCCCTTTATTTTCAGTACATGTTTGATGATGTTACCTGCCCTTGAATTAGGTACTTTAAAAGCACAAACCTGATACTGATCATGTGAGGAGCAAATCTGAAGGAACCACAATGCGAAATGCATTGTTTTCTCACAGATTTGTAATTACATACTACTGAACTAATAACTTAAGACGATCTGGATGTTTTTTTGTGCACTCGGAGATTTCTAAGCTTATATTGCCAATGTATGAAACAGAGTTTATTTATGCCAGAAATTTTACCTTCAGGTTACAGGGAAAGCCCAGAGTTCCATTTTTTTCTTTGGTCATCTCATTGGTCCAGGATTGCAGTGTGTACTGTATGACTCCTCCGGGACTAGTTGTGTAACACAGGCAGGAAATGACTGTATAGATAGTGATTACTAACTGTTGGTGTGTCATCATGCTTATCACCCTCCCTTCACATGTGTGAGTTGGTGATGTGCACAGACAGACCTATTTATTCGCAGGTTCATTTGTTCTCCTGGTATTAGAGATGTGCATAAGACAAGACGTCAGCACTGGGAATAACCTTCATGTCAGAGCCCAAAGAGACAAATGGCAGAACAGAATGCGTTAAAGTTTCTCTCGGCCAACATTTTCAAAAAACAAAAAGAATAAAGTGTCGGCTTAACTGTTACATAAATGTTGTGACACAAGATAAAGTACAGGCCTTGTGTAGTCTACTGTAGATATCTGGTTTATGCTGAGAGCAGTAATAGAGAGATGTAAGATGTTAAGGAACACAATTATTATAACATTTTCCCACCAATGAATGCATGATTCTGCTTCTTTTGAGGTTTATTTACCCACACGCAATAGCACTGTCACTCTGACCCCCCCAACATTTTATCAGTCTAGCTCGACTGAAGACACATTCTGTCTCACCCAGCCAATCACATCCAGCCAAGTGTGCACTAAGGCTCTGTAAATGTTGTTGTTTGAATCAGATCTCCAACCATCTGTAATGGTTCTTGGACCTCAAGGCGCAGCCCGGAGGAGGGGAGTGTCCAGTTTGGGGTCCTCAGAATTGCAGATGATGTGGTTCTGTTGGCTTCATCAGACCATGACCTCCAGAACGCACTGGGGCAGTTGAGTGTATGAATAGCAAATAAACTGGGAAAAGAAACAAATGTCTGAATATGGGTACACTGGCTTTATATCATTACTGAGAAGTTTTGACCACTGACTGGCTGAATACTTGGACTCCTCTCAAACATCAAGCCTTCCTGTATGAAGTCACTCTCCCTGGTTTATTGGTCTCATGGATCTCCATTTCAGTAAATGTTATTATTATAAAGTGCCATTCTGTGAGCATATTTTGCAAGAGAGTTTATTTCAGACTGTGGAACTGCTGACACATTCTGATTTGGAGGGGTTGTATTAGCCAAACTAAAATCCTTCTATGGTCTGTTACTGTTTCTGATGACATTTGATGTAAAATAAATAATAATGTTTAAATTAGAAAATAAGACTAATAGAGTACTAATAGTACTCATTCTACTAATCCTAAGCACTTCATAAGATACTGTATACAAGTAACGTTAGTATGTAGTATGGAATTGGGACAAAACTCTACTCGTTCTACAAACATGGCGTCTTCTTTGTTACCATTTCCAGTCTTTTTTGTTTACTTTGTTCTGAGTATCATGACGTGTAAAGAGCTGTTACAAAGATATTTTCCTGTCTTTCTTGTCTGACGATAAGAAAGAGAACACATATTCTATAGACACACGAAATAAACTACAATAGAGAGAGAAGAAGTAAAGGAAAGTAGGCTTCATTAATAGCAACAGTAGTAAACACCAACATACAGCCAAACATTGTATTTGTGTACAGTAATAATTACTGTCTCAGTTAAGTCGAAATTATTGTCCGCCTCTCGATGTTTAATAAACTGGTACAGCCATCCCAGTTCCACCAGAATCGGTGGGACCGCTTTGTTCCCACCTGCGTCACCACTCTTTCCATGAGTCCTTTTTTGGCTTTGACGAAGCGATCTCTCATGTTCTTCCACATCCTCTGACAAAATGCCTCTTCCTTTCCCTCTTCCTTCCTTTCCATACATTTAAGGCCATTTGACTGTGGTTTCTCAACGAAGGGTCAAACAGATGTTTGTACAGGCGTACCTGTTCAGCCAGTCTACCTTCGAACTTGTCCATTTTGAAATGAAAAGCTCAGCATGCAGTGAGCACCTAGTCTGAAAAATTGGGACCACACGCTGCGACGACTTGTGGAGCCTACATGCTCAACACAAAAGGTACAATGATGTCACTTTTGACATGTGCATCCTCGTGCCAGGTACACTGCACCGAGCATAAACAAAGCTCCAGGCTTGCACAGGAGAGGAGAAAGAGACTCTGAAGAGACTCTGACTCTGAGACCACTCACATTTTGTCAGAAGAGTCCCCTATGTCACTTAACTGCCCCTTCTCAGACATACGCTGACCAGTCTCACAACAACACTGCTTTCCAAACGCCAATCAGTGTAAACCAAATGATAACGCAATGTAAAGGAACCCCATTTGGAACATTGGGAAGAAGAAACTAAAAGTAGATTAGAATGTTATCTGGCCCTAGAAAGAGATTATATATCTCTACTGCCAGAGATAGAGAGAAGAGACAGATCCTAACCAGGTACAGGCTCAGTGACAGTCACGAACTGGCCATCGAAAAAGGAAGACACAGAAAACCATGGCAACCAAAAGATAACAGAATATGTGATCATGTTGGACAGCTGAGGCAGATGCACTTTCTCCTACAATGTAAAACATTCAATGAAATAAGGAACATTTACTTGAACAAAATCAACTCTGTCATCTCCGATTTCAAAGAGTTTAATGAGCTCTCCAAATTAAAAATACTCCTAGGAGAAGGAGACAGGGCATCTTGCTGCCAAATATATATCAACATACCACAACATTAAATGACAGGGACAGTAAATGACCTAGACACACACAGCACACACATGCATTCACACACCCCACACACACACAGTCACAAATCTCTTTTAATGGACAAGAGCTCCAGAAACTCCACAAATAAAACATTTTATACATAACATAAACATGAAATATTTTTTAAATAAAATAAAGAATTGCACAATAGTCATATAAAAACAACAACAAAAAGATTTGTGCCACCAGCACAAGCTGGATCCTCTTTTGTGGTTTTCTACAAGCCATCGCTGAATTGTTTTCCTGTAAGTATTTCCTAATCCAGCCCCCCATCTAACAATACTATCCTTACCTTAAATGGACATTTCTACCATGCACGTTTTGAAAAAATATTACAAAGTCGTCATTAATTTATATCATTCTGTTCAGTAAGCCCCCTAAAACTAAACTAAATTCAAAAAATATATATGTACTTATGAAAACTTCACCACACAGAGTGAAGAGTGATTTTTCTGCCGCTAACTTCCTAGAAGGAAACCATCATTAAAAAAAAAAGAAAGTGGGTCCAGAAATGTATCATTCAAAGTCTATGACATGAGAAAATAAAATAAATAAACACAAGGAAATAAATCAGCGCACTTTGACTCTGGTCCAATACAGAGGGTTATTTATTTTTATCAGTCCAGGGATTTCAACCATTTCCTGTTTTGTCTCGTGGAGACATTGATCACAGAGGCATTCAGTCCCACTTCTTAAGCACATGTGTGGCTGATAGTTCCAATACAGAGGCCAAAAATACAGTTGTGTGTAATTAAACCCTAACAGTTTGTCACCAGTCACTGAGTCAGGGATTGAAGTGAAAGCATAATGCTGCTGGACAGTGAATGCCATTTTGGTGAGCCAGAACACAGCACAGTAGCTGTGGGGGAAAAACAGATGGAAGTTGTGAGTGACGACACAGTGATGATCTCTTATGGGTCTGCACGTATAAAAGCAACCAGTCTCCCAGTACTCACTCCATTGTAGGCTAGATCACCATGACGATTATCTGCTGGGAATGAACATGAGGCATATCTGGATGGAAAAGGCAGAGCCACAGAGATAAGGTGAGCGGTTCAAAAGCTTTCCACAAATCAGATAGAAAGGAAAGTGTATTTCTTTGCAGTTTCTGGCCTTTTATTTCTACTGCCTGGACAGGGAGGATGTACACTATGCCAAAGATATTTTCATTTACAGCTGCTCTGGACAAGTTTATATTTTATTCATTAATAACAGCATAAGTGCAATAACTGCAGTGAAGAGTGGATCGTAATTAGGCAATTTCTGGTGTTGGAGCCATGGACTGTCTCAACCAAAAATGTAAGCAGTCGACAAAACAGGCCGAATTCCACACCATTTATGACACAATACATCAAGCTTTTGCGATGAGTAAAGAGGGAAAGTGCTGCTGAGCCACTCTGCGATGGTGTTTGATTCTAATAAGTGATAAAACATTTTTTCATTTCCACATGAACCTCTGAGAGAGGCAGAGGTATTCATCACAATATTTAATGCTGATATTTTACCATGTTAGAACTGTGTTCTTCCAGATTTACAAATCATTTGCAGTAACAGTTCTTTGAGATCACTTGCTCAGTCCTGCTTTTTCCAACTAAGCAATATTGCAAAATTCAGAACCCTTAAGATTTGGAGAAAAAAAGTCATCCATGCTGTTAGTACGTCACACCCCGATTACTGTAACACTGCGTTCACCTGCCACAGTAAATCATCTCTATCTCCACTCCAACTGGACCAGATATCTGCCGCGAGGCCTTTAACAAAAACTTAACATAGTTAACATATTACTACAGATTTGGCTTCTTTCCATTGGCTCCCTGTCACTTATAGGATTTATTTTTAAAAATTTACTCTTGACATACAAAGCATTACATGGTCAGGCACCACTAAGGGGAAACATCAGGTTTCAGCTGAAAACCAAAGGCGATGGTGGTTTTGCTGTTGTTGCTCCTCAACTCTAGAGCAGAAAACAAATTCTTTAAAAGCATCTTAAAACCATTTTTTTCTTGGATGTTCTCTGGGTGTTTTGACTTTTACTTCATAGTAAAAGTGCTCTCCACTAAGTCTATTGGATAATGTTAGACTGAACATAAAAAGTCTTCACTTATGTCGACAGATGTAAGCTTTTACAGGTCTACAAAGTTTCCTCACAGAGCTATGAGCAAATAATAAATTAAATAGGAAAAACATGTTTCAGCCTAGTTGTAATGACCTAAAATGGCATTTGGATTTGCCCTCATCAGTCCTCAGTCATTGCATGCTACTAAAATCATTGCCCTGTTAATCTCAAGCATGTACTTAATTCATTGCAATCTAGCCAAACTTTTCATCAGGAGAAACCATCCAAATAGTACAAAAATATAGTCTAATTTATCACAAGTCACCCAAAACCATTTTGATTAACTCAGTTAAATTAAAAGTAGCACAATTTTGCACACCCAGTCTGGCAACAGGGGTTATACACTTAATCCTTGTTTTATATATTGTGTTCTCTGTCTCATATGTCCCCCTCTCCCTCTTCTTGTTTCTGTAAAACGCATTGTAACTCCTGTTTTGAATAGTGCTACAGTATTATATATATAAGTTTGCTTGCTTGCCTATGATGACACGGCTTTGACCACAAATCATGTCATTCACAGTTTCCAATGGTTGTGAATGCATCAGACTGGTTGGTCCCGACTGTGGACCCAGAGCTGGACCCCTGCAGTAACTACACTGAAGCCTGGCTGTGGCTGTCCTCCCTGCAGCCGGCCTACCTGGGTTTGATCAGTGTCATCGGGTTGGTGGGAAACGGCCTCGTTCTCTGTGTGTTCTGCCTGCAGAAGAAGCCTTGCACCGTGGCCGATGTTTACCTGGGGAACCTGGCAGCTGCTGACCTGGTCATGATGTCCTGCCTTCCCTTCTGGGCTGTTACTATCGCTCGAGGCTACCAGTGGGACTTTGGAGAGGTCCTCTGCAAGCTAGTCAACATGGCCATCTCTATGAACTACATCTGCAGTGTTCTGTTCCTCATGCTGGTCAGCGTGGACCGCTACCTGGCTCTGGTGAAGCCCATGAGCCACAACCGTCTGAGGAGAGCCACCTGGGCCAAACGTATCTGCCTGGGGATCTGGATCATGGGCTTCCTCTTTACACTGCCCATCCTGCTCTTCCGCACAGTGTTGTACGTAGAGGATCCCAGTGTGGATGCCTGCATTCTGGCCTACCCCCACCCAGTTTGGAGATTGCACCACAACATCACCAGGAATGTGTTGGGCTTCCTAATTCCTGTCCTGGTGGTGGCTTACTGCACTCGTCACATTGTGGCTGCTCTGAACAACCGGGGAACCAGCGGACTCCCCAGGGTGAGGGCGGAGAGGAAGGCCACCTACTTGGTCCTGGCCGTGCTGGCCGTCTTCCTCTTCTGCTGGACACCGCACCAGGTGATGCGGTTTCTTGACACTCTGGATTACTTCCAGGTCACACCTGGATGCCTCTGGGGTCATGTCCTGGACATTGGCATACAGCTGTCCACATATCTGGCGTACAGCAACAGTGCTGTTAACCCCTTCCTGTTTGTCATTGTGGGGAAGCATTTTAGGAGAAGGGCAAAAGAGGTGTTTGGAAAAACTATGAACCCCTGGTCAAAAGACATGACCTACCTGACTGTGAGCTTCACCTCAATGAATAGACTCAATGAAACACAGCGTATAGGTATTGAAAAACTTGAAATATCTGGGCTAAAACAAACTGTATCATGACCAGTGGCTGTGGAAGAACACTGTACTGTAATCACTTGATGAGAGGTCTGAAATTAATTAATTAAATTGTGTCCTCCTGATGAATGTAACGACTTGCACAACTTGCTCTGCTATTTTGGCAGACTGTTTTAGGTGATGCAATCCTGGGCGGCGAATGTCGTGTAAACAAAGTATTTATCATGAGGGTCAAAGCCCCCAACAATATTGCTACATATTGGAGGTAATGATTTGAAAAAAAAGGCATGTTACATTATAATCATTATTAACATCACAAGTATAACAACTTTTTGCTGTCGAAAGGAAGTTACTTTTTTTTTCATTTGTCCAAATAAACAAAATATTTTCTTTATGACTGGCCTGCTGTTGTCCACTTCCTACCTTCAGTTGTAGCCAACATATCTGTGATGGCACACAGAAGATCCAATCCAAGCAGCAAGGCCGCAAGGGGCACTGGTCCATTACTGTCTGTCATTCTGTCATAAGTGTGTAAAAGTGTGTGAAGTTGTGTTTGCAGTGTAAATCCAATATTCACTCTGAGCACATACTTTGAGCTCTGTTTTCTGAGCTGAGTTTAGTGGAAAGGCAATGGGTTGCAAACGGAAAACATTGCAAGATAGCTTTTCCAACAGCTACTCTAAACACAACACCCAATGCTTGCTGCATATCGGCAAATTGTTATGTGCGAATAACATGCACGTTGCTTTACTATTAGCCAATTATTGATACCGAACCCTGTCTATTTTTAATATAAAAAATGTTGATTAGTGCAGGTTTAAATAAAGCCTCATGTGACCCAACGAGGTATGCATTCATCTGGAATGTTCCAGATGATTCTTGTTGAGTTGTAATTACCGGAGGCCATATGCCCCAGTAATGCCAGGAGACTCATTAGCACAAATAGTCCACTTGGCTCTGTTTCTGTGCCCTCCTTCCCTTTACCTTGTCTTATTGCCTTTGTCATGATTTTGTTGACGTGCTGAGAAATATTATCTATTTATGATGTAATCAGTGCTATATAACTACCATTGAGTTAGATGGATCCAAATGTGATCTATGAAGACTTTCATTTTCTCTGAGCTTCTTCTGTCTATGACTAAGTGCATCAGTATGAAGGCTAACTATTCAAGACCTGCACTATGAAGGGAACTTATTGGAATGTGATTAAACTGAAAGAAGGTCATATTGTTCTTTAAAAAAAATTGTAGTGCTCATAAGAGAAGCAGTTAATAAAGATCCAATCGTCTTAGTAGTTGTCAGTCATTTTTTAATCGAGGTATATTTTGGGTTGGCACAGAAGGTGGAATTAATGCAACTAATCAAATGACTTGGCAGTTTTAAGTGCTGAAGCCAACACATGGTTTCAACAGCAAAAGTAATTATCTCACAATTATAGTCTGTAATAGTTATAATTAATAGGACAGAAATAGAATAGAAGATAGCATGGCAAAGCAAACTTTTCTGAGAATATATCATTCTGGAAACATTGTCTACTCTTATTGTATCTACTAGGGGTGTAACTCAAAGCTACTATCTGTATATGTATATGTATCTGTATCTGTACAAAATATAAATACAAAACAAATACAAAATATCAGTATTTGTAAATGTATTTGGATTTATACCGGAAGTGGGAGTAGTTTAATTGGAAGTTATTACAAATGGTCTAGTCAGCTTAGTTTTCTGGATTAAACAATTGTTTACTACTATGTATATGCCTCAAACATTTAAAAGTGTATCTAATAACAACAAACATACCTGAACGTGCACCTGAATTTATTAAATAATAAAATATGATTTGCATTTGAATCCCATTTTTAAAGCAAAACAAAAGAACTCGCTGTGTAACTTTTAATGGCCCATGTGGAAATGAATAGTGAAAATAGAATGGGAGGTTGGTGGAAAAACAAAAGTCATTAATTACATGCAATTTAGCCCAATTAATTGGGCTAAATTGCAAGTGCCCAATTAATTGGGCTAAATTGCATGTTTTTCCTATAAAAACTGGAGGTTGAGTATATAATGAGAGGAGGCTCAAGATTAAAGGAAAGTTGGTCTGATGTCCCTATGGGAAAGCATCTACCATCCATGACCTCTCCATTACCATTGAGAAGACTGCAAGGAACCTGGGTGTGACACTGGATGACCAGCTGTCCTTTGCTGCCAACATCGCTGCGACGACCCGCTCCTGCAAATTCATTCTCCACAAAATCAGGAGGATACATCCCATCCTCACCTAGGAGGCGCCACAGGTTCTGGTCCAGGCTCTTGTCAACTTGTGCCTAGACTACTGCAACTACCCAAGTTCCCAAGACCTCTGCAGCTCATCCAGAGTCCAGCAGCTCGGCAGGTCAATACACAGCTCCTCCACACCCTGCACTGGCTATCGGTGGCTGCGAATGGCTCAGGCCCATCCAACATGCAGGACATAGTCAAACCATACACTCCAGCCAGTCCACTACGTTCTGCTACTGCCAATCGGCTTGCTACTCCCTCACTACCAATCAACACAATCGCGACTGTTTGCCAACCTGGCTTCACAATGGTGGAACAAGTTCCCCATTGACACCAGGAAAGCACAAACTCTATACCTCTTCCATCGCAGACCTGAAACTCATCTGTTCAGACTGCACCTTGGCCCCTAAAATAAAATTCTTTTTCTGTCTCTTATTGTTTCTAAATGTAACACTTGAAGGAGTTCAGCAAATTTGATGAAGTTAATGTACTTGCATGATTCTTGCAATTTGCGGGTTGTATCCACAAGGTTGAATGTACCCCTTTTAAGTCCCTTTGGATAAAAGTGTCAGCTTAACAAACATAATGTAATACTTAGTAAATTGCCACCTTAGAATTATAAGGTTCTATCTGCGTTCTGAGCAGTTCTGAGATATTGAGCTTCAAAATTTTTGTGTTCCCAATAACAAAAATGATACGTGGAACAAGTCTCTTTCATACATGAAAATGACAGACACCCTAAATGTATTCTTAATATACAATATCAAAATCCTATCAAATTTGTAAATGGGTTTTTTTGGAACAGGTCAAATGCAGATGGAACGTTCTAATCCTAAGAACTCACTTTCTGCTTGGAATTATAAGGTGCTATCTGGCAAAACATGAAAAGAAGATATGATTTTCAAGGTACACAGTTTACTCATAATTTGTTTTAAAACATAAAATTAGTGTTGTAACAGAGTGTCTACATGTATGAGAAAATTAAATGTAATGCTTTCTATGACATTTTTATGACATTTCTTATTTTAGGACGAATCATCTTTTTCTTATTCTAAAAAGCATTGCATGTTAAGTATAAAGGTCAGTGCTAAATATTTTGTCCAGTGCAGAGGTCAATTTTAGGTAGGAATATGGTTGGTTATTAAACACATTATTCAAGGAACCATTAGTTTAAGTTTCCTTTGGGTTAGACAGCAAGTAGCTACTGGAAGAAATCTAACCAGGGCTTTATTCCACAGAAAGTGGGACAGGTAAAGTATAAGAGTTTTCTTGATACTCTTTCTACAGATCACTGTGGCAGGTAAATAAAATGTGTGTTGGGTGGAACTGTCCCAGTAAGTAAGTGTAGCAGGTCAGTATAAAGGCAGTATTAGGTTTTGTGTTATATTAGAAATGTTGACTCTGATGCACCAAAATATGTATTCTTTTGGAAGAGAAATAACAGAATAAAATAGATGAATGAAATTAGTGTTTATGTTGTAATTAATTCAATTAAAAACAAAACAGCAAAAATATACAAATAAACAGACATCTATGCATACATGTGTTATGACCCTGGGTCATAATGTGTATATTAAGTGTGACTGTGATTTTTATGCTGTGGTCCCTCCCTGCCTGAGGGTGGTGCTGTTCACCATGTTCTGTGTTTTTTCTAGTATGTTCAGTTCCAGGTGGTGGCTGGTGATTGGACGGGAGACTGATGGCGTCTACTTTAAAATGGCACCCGCCCAGGCCGACTTCACTCCTTCTCTTTGCCTGACTCCCAACCAGACTGTGCCGTCCTGAGCTGTGTGTCGTTGGATTTAAATCGTTATCTTAGTGCTGATGTGCTTAGCTACTGTTCTTACGTGAATACTGTTAAAAGAGCAGTCCGGGTACCTGTAGGGGAGAGAAGCCGTTTTTGTTTCTACTATTGTTTTCTCCTGTTTTATATTAGGGAGTGAGGTAAGATCCCTGTATTTTCTTTTTTCTGTTTCTTTGGGTTAGGTAATTTAGTTGGGTTCACATAGATTGTTTTGTTTGTTGTTTTGGCTGTGCTCTCCCCGACGGCAATTATACCCTGTGATATGAATAAATCATTTCTGTTTGGACTGCATCCATTGTGGTACTGACCATCTTTGGGAGCAGGGAAAGAGGGGAGTCATTTTCTTTATGTTGTGCACCGGTTTACCCCTAGGCCGGGCGTAACACGTGAAGCCGGGATAAATCACACACAGGAAACTGTCACTTCTGTTATCCTCTAATTGTGAAATAAAAATAAATAAAACTTGGTTTCCATTGAAGTTTCCAATTTCCTCAACAATTGTTCAGAACAAATAAAAAAAAAATGGTTTCTGTACTATTTTAGCACAAAACTTACAGCACAATACAGCACAAACACGATATAATATGCACAAGAACAATATGGCAGTGGCCCTCTAATTCACGAATGACAAGCTCCAGTGGCACACACATGCAGTGAAGTCATTCCATAAACATCGACAGTCCATCGGAAACAGCAGCCATTCCCCGCAAAAGATTCCCCAGTGCCCCCTGGCCTCTCGGCAAGCCACTGCTCCATGAAATGGAGAACCTACTGCGCCCCCTGCTGTCCAAAGTCTATATCAACAGCAGCGCTGCATCTTATTTACAGGGGTTTATTGCCTGCACATATTAATTTATATTTCCACCTTCACCACCTGGTTACACATGCACAAAAAATACATATACACAGTGTATAGATATGGTGTCTTCTGAATTGCAAGACACGTTTTCATGTTTCACCAAGTTTTTTAAATGTAGACATTGCACAATATTTCACTGACTATATACAATTCAAATATTTCTACTAACAATGTAAAATTGAACATTTCATCTCACTTAATTTCACTTCTCACTCATCATGTTGGCAGACTCTGGGCCCTAGGCATGGCTCATTTTTTCAACAAAACACTATAATAATGTTTATCTGCTAGCGGCATGAATTTAAACATGGACTTAATATCACTCTTCTTGGCCTCTGAGATGATGCTCTGTTTGGAGAGTACTCTTGGTTTAGGTAAGATGGATGTAGGTGCCAGGGTTCTCATGTGTTTGCTTGGTCCTCTTGGTCTACCTTAACTGGAGGCTGTGCATGTGATTTTGTGTAATGAACAGTATATGGACACTAACCAAACACAAGCTGAGACACTTCAGAAAATGATACCTGTTTGTACTGAAACAGCTTGGAACATGCCTGAAAGTGACGGAAATCTGTATTATTCATCTGTATGACTTTATATGGGTTGTTCCTGTTCACCTTGAGTAAAACACACAAGAAAGAATTCAGATACTGCCATCGCCTTTTCAATATGGCTGTGCATGTAATCTACTTCTTGTACTGCAGAGTGGCCTGGAGTAGAGTACTTCATTGTAACATTTTTTATTTTAGGATGCCTTATCAAGACGTCTGCCATAGCAAAAGCTATTATGGAGTTTCTGTTCTGAGGCACACAGCTGTCACTCCATGTTACTATCTCAGTGGCATCTGGATGATCATGTAAAACCTGTTCTAGTACTTTCATTAATGCACTTGTAATATCATTTGCTCCCCTCCCTGACATTGCCTCTTTCCACAAAGCACAATAGCCCCTCTTGGTTTGTGAAATATGAGCAGTAAGGTTATACAAGTTAAGTTTTCGCTTGTAGAAAAATGAGCTAATTTCAGCTCGTGTACATGAAATAACATTCTGTAGGTCAAAACAGACTGTTAGAGTATCTTTATTCTCTCTGTCTTTGTGGTGCTCTTGGCATATTGCTGTCTTGTCAGTCATATGCTTTGTTTGTATGTCTTCATCACTTTGGCTTGCAAGGTTTTGCTGTACAGCATTCTCATATGCTTCACAGTGATCACACCAATGTTTTTTACGGGTATGAAAGCTTAGGTTGAACTCTGTTTTAAATGTGAATCGATAATAAGATTCTTTCACAGGTGTATTTCCATTCTCATTGCACGTAAGTCTGTAGAAATCTTACATCCTTGAAACATTGAGTGTTGGCTCAAGGTACAGCTTTTCTGTGCTGGTACGACAGTAATGTGACTCAACAACAGGAAAAGAACTGATGTGTGTCTTAACCTGCTCTTTCTGATTTACATCTGTGTATTTTTTTGCATGCTTCCCCCTTGCATCTGATGATTGGCATGCAAGTCATCTGATTTTTCTTTGTGTGTGTTATACCCTGGTTTCTGGCAGATGCCAAGTGTGCCCAGATAAAACTGCTTACAGATTCTCACTTTTTCACCCTTTATGTTGAGATAGTACTTAAATGAGTAGGTACGCTTTCTTTGTGGTTCATCACTGGTTTGTCTTTCTTTTGGTTCGCAGTCTATAGTCATGGCTATATAGTCATATTTCCTGTCTTGACTCAACTGGTAGAACTGTGTAAAGCATTTCTCCCTTTCAGCTGTGGTTACTTTCTTTGCACATTTGTATTTACATGATGTGGTACAGTTATTCAAAGTTCTCACTTGTTTGGCTGAAACCTTTTTATTTGCAGAGTTGACATGTTCCTTGCCCCCCTGATAAAGTTTCTTGCGGGTACATGCTTTCCATGTTGATGAATTCCTTTTATGAGTAGCCCCCTGCTCCTCAATTTGTGAACTGGCAGGTGTGGCCGCTGGCTCCACTGGTGGGGCCTCTGGTATGTCTGGTAAGACCCATGGCCCTACTGCCCCTCCTTCTGCAGCCTCTAGCCTGTCGCCGGCCTGAAGAAAAAGAAAACATATTTTACCATTCTTACATTAATGTACAAAAATGAGATTTATTCCAGATGTCATTCAAATCTACTACAATGGATTTTAATAGGCATGCAGTTATTTCAGAAAAGTGCAAATTTTCTTATTATTAGTTCAATACCTCTGTAGCTCTGTAATTCTTGCCTTTTCTCTTTCAGTTGGTCTCTGTCTTGGTATCAGCGGAGTGCTTGTTTCACCCTCTGTCTGCTATATAAGTGTCTTCTCATTACTGTGTGTTTCTTTCTCTGTCTCTGCTGACACACTGATTTGACATTTCTCCTTTACTACACAGGTCCTCCCCTCTTCTACCTCAGGAACAGTTCCTCAACCAGTCTCTGATGATGTTTTCTCTCCTTGTGCTGCCTTTTTCATCTTTTCTGCTGTCCCTTTGTCTGGTGCTCTCTTTCTTTTTGTTGCTGTTTTCCTGTCCAGCGTTACTTTTCTGCCTGGATGTATCAGGGTGTCAAGTTAGTAGCATTGACTAGCTACAGGCTAGATTAAAATCTACAATCATTCTACATTAATATGTACATTAATCATTAATATTTTAAAACTGAGGTAACTTCTGGAATGATCTTTCAAGTACTGTAGGTGCAATTTTTAGAGTAGGATAGGTTCAGATTTTTTCAAGTCTATAACCTTCCAGTCACAGGCAGCGTGGTAAGATGGAGGTTATGTTTTCGTCTTGATCCATCCAGTGCGCAATACCAGAGAGCATCACAACTACAGCTCAACACAAGTACACGGGATGGATCAGCTAACTGAAAATAAACTCCTCAGCAAGATCTTGAGATTTCTTATCAACCTCGTGTTGTGTGACTTTTCTCATCTCCACCCAGTTGTCTTTTCTGCTCCGTTTCCCGCTGTCACTGAGCGGTGCAGCGCCAGCGACATGACAAAAAAGCAGAACCTGATTGGTCCGCTTGAAGTGCTGATTGGCTCACAAGTAGAACCTTATAGTACCAAGTTTGAGTTTGACTTTGAAGATAGAACCTTTTTGTGTTCTAAATAAAAAGCCCAAAGATGAACTTTAAAAAACACCTCACATAATGTTAATAAGTTGTCACAGAATAAGAATATGTGAATAACTCAATTTTGACAAAAATGTCAGATAGAACCTTATAATTATAAGTTGGCGAAATATCAAATAATCAGAGACCTTCCGCAGAGGCCAGTCGCGTATAGGTGTAAAGGACAATCTCTTGGCCAGAAGCCCATTTAGGACCTTATGATTTAGACATTAATGCTACTTTTACATGCTGCTACTGCTAAAAGGCGAATTGAATTTAATAACAATAACATTTTTTGTTATTTCTATAGCACAATTCATGCATAAAACACAACACAAAGTGCTTCACGTGAAAGCAAAGAATCAAGAAACAGGCTGGCACACTTTCAACAATTATGTAAACAAGATACTAATTTCCACATATTATGATAGTTTTACTTATGATAGGCCTATATTAAGGCACTACAATAGATGTGTATTGTACAGATGTGTGTAAGTGTTAAACTGAGCATATGAATATAAAAAGATATAGCCCTATCAAGTAAAGACAGTCGCAGTAATGCTTTCAAGATATCTTATTGAAAAACACTGAATCTGAATTCTGAATAATTAAACACACAAAATCAAAACTGACATGCCTGAATTTGTTTAATATTTAAAACAAATAAACAGTAAATGAAATATACAGTACAGTACTTAGTCTGTCTATAAACATATATACAGTATTTTTATATCATTATATTATTTAAAAAAGAATCTTTTTCAAAATGCCAAAAAACATTCTCTGGTTTCAGCTTCTCAAATGTAGGACTGCTGCTTCTCTGTTTCATGTCATTGTAAACCGAATATATTTTGGTTTTGGACTGTTGGTTGGACAAAACAAGACACCTGAAAACTAAAAAATAACTGGCAAATAAATGAAAACAATTGATTATCTACACACAGAAATTAAAATGCAAGTAAGTTTGTCCTGAGCTGATATACTGACTCGAGATCTGGGCCAGTCAAGGAATTTTTGACTAATATAGTCTAGGTAAAGGGCTATAAACACAGGTGTAAAAAAACAAAAACAAAGACTGCACAGTTGAGAGGGCCAGTCGCCTATAGGTGTAGAGGACAATCTCTTGGCCAGAAGCCCTTCAAAAACGAAGCAGTTTGAAACCCAGCCTTACCCACACCAAACATCCCATATTTGGTTTAGGTTATTTTTCTACAGCATGTCTGCATAATTCAAAAAATTACATTTAACCCTTTAAAACATTTTACAATGAAATTTAATCACAGATTTTGGACAAATCATGTGGAAACAGGAAACTGAGCCACAACATATTTATACAACAGCCAGCAGTTTCAATTAATGATATGGAAACGATCATATCCTGAATATGATTATACCCAGAATAAGACTTACAGTATAACAGGAACGCTAGTGTGCATGTAAAGGTACTAACTGAGAGACTATATGATGATAAAATGACAGACCAGAAATTGAGTGAAGGTGAATAAAGTTGAATCTAAAGCTAAAATATAAATTATTTGGCTATAAAAAGATCAGGCCCTTCAGATGGGCCAGTGAATGTCTGGCCTAAGGCACCAAAATGACCAGAAACATCCCTGACAATGTACAGTGTTGTATGTGTGTGAGGGTGGGTTTTGGGGTGGTGGGTTAGCTGTCACTTCCTCTTCTCTGCAACCCATCTGTCCCTTTCAGCCTCATAAAAGTCAGACTGCTGGAACTCCACCCAGGTCATCTCCTTGACCATGCCCTGAGCCTTGTACAGGGAAAACACTCTGGAGGGGCAGTAGATATACTTCCCTGGCACCCCGGGGAAGCCAGTATGAATGTGAGGGCTGTCTGGGCCCTGCTTTAGTGGCTGGTGACAAAACCTGCACAGGTGACCTGTTGGCAGCTGCACTGCTGACTTCCTCTTTGCCCTCTCCTCTTGCACCCTTTTCCACTCTGCCCCCCTCTGTTTGGCAGCCTCTAGCTCCCGCTCAAAAAACGGTAGCAAAGTCTTCAAAAGACATCCTGGGGTTTCTGAGGCCTTCATCTGCGTAGGTCCTAAAGACCTTTGTGGAGCAGTAAAAGTACTTAACTGTTTTTGTCTGATAAACAAAATGAATCGAAGAGCCATCGCATTGATACCGTGACTTTGGCTGACCACAGGCTAAACAGTTCCTGGTCATCTTCTTCTTCTGCTGCTGCTGCTGTTGTTGCTGTTGTTTTTCCAGGATCTCTGTCACAATCTTCTCCACTGTGGCCCGGCTCAGTGACTCCTCCTGGGGGAGAGCCACAGGTGGGGGATTGAGAGTTGCAGGAGGCAGGGTTGTGACAGGCACACTGCCTGTGGTCAAACTCTGCCACAGCTGCTGTGTCTCCAAAACCTTCTATTGAGGGAGGAGCTGGTGTTTTTTAGCTTGGCCAGATGCTTTACATATCTTGAAATATGTTGGCATGTGGTAGGATGAAGGAGGCTGTTGGGGTCAGTGCACGTCCTCTGTACCATGGCAGCATAGTCTGCATCCACCCGCTTCAAAAGACCTTTAGCTCCATGGTGCTTAATCAGAAGTCCATCAATGGCAGCTCTCATGGGTTCTGTCCACCGGCTGTGGTCCAGGACTTGAATAAGGCCTCCTGTCTTAATGGGACCAGTGTGGGAGGCTCGGGGAGACGAGGATATAGGCAGTGGTGCTACCCCTGGCAGGTCTACGAAATAACACATATGTTTATTATATTGTTGAAATTCAGAGGAATCATATTGTGATAATACAGTCATATGGCAATGTGATTTGGCACAGTCCTTTTGTCCAAAGTGATTGTTACAACCAAATTTTACTTAAAAAATCTCAACATGGGTTAAAAATGTGACATGTGTGAAGAGTGTTCAGTTTGTTATATTTATCATCTATTGTATTTTTCCATAGTTTTTACATTTTGCATAGATTAGCTTAATAATCATTGTTAAAGGATAACATATTAATATGATTATCATGATATTAATTCCAACCAAAGTGTCCAAGCTTGTTTTTAACTGTGAGGTCTGTATGAGGGATGGTAGATGGGTAATTTGAATGACCTGTATCCATCAAAGATTGAGTCTCTTCTTTAGCTGTGGCAGACACTGGTATCAAGGGCGGCTGGGACTTGGAAACCGCTTCAGAGCGCTGTTGTGAAGACAGGATCGGCACCGCTCCAGCTGGATCATCCTGGACAGTGCCACTGGTCTCCTGAAATATAGCATCAAATATAGTGATTCAGTCAGTCAGTCTGTCTGTCCATCAGTCAGTAATTGACATTAAGTGATTAATCTGGATTACCGGAGAGTCTGTGCCCACTACAGCAGAAGGACAGTGATGCTCTTCATCCTGGGCAGAGGACTGCTGCTGTGTCTCCATGGCTACAGCAGCTGAGATGTTGTGCTGTGTCTTGTTCTTGTCCCAGTTTAAAACAACAGGACGACAGCCTGGCTCCACATACTCCAGTCCAAATCTCTCCCCTGTGTCCCTGTTTGATACCTGCAGGCTTGGGTACTTTGCCCTTGTCCCTGTCACTTTTGAAGAGGATGTGTTCAGGTTGGCAATTAACAGGGGGTCAAACACAGCTGGCAGCTCCACACCAGGCTTCTTCAGGTCCACCAGCCTCTGGAAGTTCCAGCGCACCACTCCAGTCATGGCCTGGGCCTGGAAAAGTTCACTGGACACCCGGTTGCCTGTCACCCACTGGGCTTGGTGAAAGTGGAAGCCCTCCTGCTGAGAGATGCCTCTCACAGGGATCCAAATAGGTACAGCAGCTCCCGCGCCCTTGGTGTAGTTGAGCTGCAAGGTGCCACCATACCTGTAGAGGATTCCCTCCCCGACCTCAGGGTCGCTCAGGCAGCCTCTCAGGATGTGGATGCGCTGAATCCTCCACACCTTCAACATGGACGCCTTGAAGAGGAGTACATCATTGGTGTCCTTTGCCAGGTGGAAGTGATGTAGGACGTCCTCAACTCTCTGCAGCAGATCTCGGGGCTGTGGCACCTTGTCCTGCAGTGTTCTCTTATGTGCTGCTTGGTGGGATTAGCAGGAGAGATTCCGCAGAAGGTGTATGCCTCCTTGAGCCTTAGCAGATCACTTTGGTCCACAACAACAAATGCTGCAGAGAGGAACTGGCAGAAAGAGCTGAACAGAGGATGATGTTCTGAGACACACTCCCTGGTAAAGCGCTGCATGCAGTGGAACAAGTCTAACTTAATGTTTATGTCTTTGTTAAACTTGGTCCTTGAGGCACTGGTGTTAACCAGGTTTCCAGAGGTTGCCTCTGCCACGATAGCCTCTGTGGTCCTCCAGCAGTGCCACAAGAGGTGCTCCTGAGCCCCAGGGTCCAGGACCTTGAAGGCAGCACAGCAGTCCCTAAAATATTAAAAAGAAATTTCATTACAGCTGAAGGTCAATAACAGTCAATAAATAAAAATCACCTGTTTTGAATTGAAACTTACCTGTCCACCCACCGGTAGCTTGCCTTCTCCACTCCAGCCACAGTGTAGCGTTGAGCCAGACCCTCATACATGGGATGAAGGGACTGATCACACTCTGACTGCAGCATCACCCAGCTCAGGATCATCCAGTTCTCATTCATTATAGCATAGGAAGACATGGTGCCAGACGACAGCACCACCTTCCTAGCCACTTTGCGGGTATGATCCGACCTCAGTGCCTGTCCAAAGGTCCCCTGTAGCAGCAGAGTGAGGAGCTGCTCCTGCCGCTGATACTCATGGACCAGGCAGTCGACCAGGTAGTGTGAAGAAACAGACACTCCACACCAGCCATCAGTGTCTGAGTATCCACCAAATGGAGCTGGAGTGTCTGTCTGTCTGAGGAGCCCAGTGATTGTTCTCTAGCCGTAGACTCCTGCCTCTGCATCCCTGATGTTCTGCACACTCAGCAGGTAGGCCAGGTGAGCTCTCTCATATTTAAGATGGAGCGCCTCTGTCAGCTGCTTGGACATGTCCTCTGGTGATCTGCCATTGCGCCTCAGCTCATCCATCACAGATTTGCAGATGGCCTTTTTGTGTGTCAGGAAAGCTGGCACAATGTTGCTAAAATGCTTTGGCAGCTTATCCAGCCACTGGGGCTTGTCAGCATACCAGTACTTCTTACAAGGCTTGCAGGTGAGCCGTGAGGCTAAAATGTAGTACTGGCCACTGATGCACCACCGGAAGAAGCTACCTTAGATTTGGGACAACGATGAAGACAGGACAGGATGTAGTTGTTCCTCTACCTCTCCATGACGGTGTGCTCTGGCTTCCAGATGAAAAATGGATGAAGTTGAAAGTACTTTGGTGAAGGCAGATCAGAGACTGAGTCTATGAGCTCAGGCTGAGGTGGATAACACCACAGGGACAGCATGTTCATAGGGTGACGTACTGGACGTGACCCTGGCCATAGCCCCAATGCCTCCAGCTCAGTCTTCATCCAGATTCTCTGCTGTTGGGAGCAGTTCCACTGCGCAACATCCTGATCATAGCCAGGGACAGAGGCTGCTGGCTGGTGTGGGGTATCAAAAGGGACAGAAGCTGCAGGCTGCCTGACAGGAGGCGCTGGACATGGCAGAGCTGTAAAACACAACCACAATAAGTACATACACAATAAGAGAAAAGGAAAGATAGCTCCATATTAATGACTGCTATGGTTAAGAAATTCATACCTTCATCAAGGACAGCATCTTTCTGTGCTTCCACAGCGAAAATATTCTGTGATGATGAATCTAGGATGGTGAGATCCAAACCGGAAAGGCAAGTGAGATATACACATTAAAAAATGAACATGTGTTTAATATATTCTTTGTCAGAGCATTTAGGAAAATAAAACATTTACCTTCAGGAAGAGATGGAGCTGCTGTTATCCCAGGCTCTAGAGAAGAACTGTGGGAGACTGGCTTCCTGTGTGCTTTTAAAAAAAGACAGACGCTGGATGTTATCATAACATTACTTAGCACATGAGTACTATATACAGTATATAACTCAGTGAAAATTTGATTTTGGTTTGTCAGAATGAAACTGATATTTATGTGAGATACACTGACAGTGTGAGAGGACAGCTTGTGTCAAAATGCCATACTTTGTCTCAACACATTGGGCGCCTGCTCTTCTATCCCAAGCTGTGGGGCAATGGCAAGCAGTTGTGGAGGGACTGCCAACGGGACCTTTGCTGTGGCTATGGGATTAAAAGAAAAAAAATCAAACGTCACACAATTTGAATATGATTCAGGATGGTTTAAAGTGAGAAGTAAACCAATATAATAACCTTTCACAGAAGCAACAATCACAGTGGGGTCACCGGGCTCAGCAAGTCTGGAAACAGTAGCAGTAGCTGTTGGTTTAGTCCTGTGTGCTGTAAAAGAAATTCTGTGTCATTTTCACCAAACATTCAAGTTTGTTTATGCTTCACAATCTGTCTTTACCTGTTGTCTCTGTATCTAACTGGTAGTACAGACTGAAAATACCCTGTTTCGCTAAATTGTGAATCGCTATTTATTTGAAATGGAAAAACACAATGCTTTTAAGTTTCTGAAAACAGGTAAAGCACAGAGACAATAACAATATATAGTAAGCAAACCACCTGTCAATCAAAGATGTGGCATGTTAACCTATATCCTATATGGTATTTCACACGCCAAATCCTTGAATGACAGCCTAAAAAAGCATGCAAAAAAACGAAACTTACCATCATCGCTGACATGTTAATTCCTTAGGTTAGTTGGAGAGCAAAAGAACACAAGCATCAGAACAGGCCAGAACACGGCCAAAATAACAAACTAGTTGACAGAATAGTAATGGCAGGTGAACTCTGGTGAAAACAGAATCCTCCGTCCACACTGATGGAGAAAAACCTGTTGGTGGAGACATAGTCGTGGCTCTGAGGACTGCTGCTGGTGGCCCTGAAAGCACAGGGAACATTAGACTTTTATCATGTACAGTAAGAGTTTAAAGAAAGTATTTTTACAGGTTTCTGTGTATTAAACTCAATCCACCTACTTAGTCCAGTGTCACATTTAGAGGGAGACAGGTTTAACATTCCTCTCTCCAGTTCCTCATCCTCCTCCATTGCTAGGAGATGAAACAAAATAATATTAATTGTGTGTTAAGTACATCAAATGTTCACATAAAATCAGTATTAGCATGTTTTTGTGGACTGACCTAGAGTGCTAGATGTCGGTGTGGAGGCAGCTGATGTAATGGGGACTTCTGCAGGTGGTGGACAGGACTCAGCCCTCTGCTGCTGGAGGATGTACTGCTGCAGGTTGTACATCTTGCTGTTTTTGATGCACTTCACTCCTAAGACAAAGGCAGTATAACCGTCAGCCCTGCTCTCCCAGATCTGCCTCCAGGTGTCCTTGGCCCTGGCTCCAAAGCCGACAATATTGTCACCCTCTGAGGCCACTGGTGGTGCAGGTTTCCTGGAGTATAGGTACTCCCTCAGGTCTTCAATTTCCTGGAAGCTCTTGGCGTAGTCCAGAAATGACAGCAGGCTGTCCTTGCTGTGTCCCTGGGGGTTGAATGTCCCATCTCTCTCCTCCTCTTCTACCTTTTTCATCAGGTAGATGGTGTAGCCGACATCATTTTCTAGGAGCCACCTGAACAATTTCCCCTTGTACCTCCCAAACTGCAGCACATACTCCCCCATCACCTCAAGTCGGTCCGACACATCCCCTCCCCGCTGAAAGACCAGAGTGAGAGCATTAGTCCTCACAAGGTCATGTCTCTGAGGGGGAGACTTGTCCTGAAGCGAAGGATTTTTTTTAACCCTCATGGCCTCATCAGAGGGGTCCTGCCGCAGATGGCCCGATGGACCCTTCCTAAACGACACCGTCATCCTTCCTGGGAAGAAGTTGATGGTCTTCTTCATTATCTCCTGTGCACAAAACACTATGCACATTGTATAATAATTAATTAAAAGTGTAATCATACTGTTATATCAAGAGTTATTCATGTTAACAGTAATCAGCATTTGTAATGACTACATAACAGCATTTTATATTACACAGATAGATGGATAGATAGATATGAGAATTATTTTGATGTATTTATTTTGTTTGTAAAATAGAAGTCAAGTCAATTTTATTTATATAGCCCAATATCAGAATTGACTTTTTGTTAGACGACAAAGCCGTGATAAAAAGCCGTACAAAACCTTGGACTGTCTTCTGTATACTGCTGCTACGGATGCTGCGCTGTCTGTCACTCCAACTTGAAAACAGGGTCTCCTTACTGTTATCCAAAAGGGGGAAACAGCGCCACCAAAAACCCGCTTGTGGCCAAAAAAACAAATTACATCCGTAGTGATAAGAACTACCATAGAGACAGAACAGGAAAAGTCAAAAGAGTTAAACTCTACTATTCCCGGTCCTGGTGTGGAAGACCGGGGTTCGATTCCCCAACGGGGAGGGTTTTGTTTTTCTGCTGAGTATTCACCCAGAAAGACAAAGGTAATACAGCATCATCGAGCATGTTTCTGCTGTCTGAGTGAGGATATGCTTAGCTTCCCTACTAACGTGCGGGAAACAAAAGAAAATTTGCCAAAGAAAAAATAAGCTATATAAAAGCATGACTCTGTGAGTGATGTTTTTATCTCCTGTCTCTTGTCTTTATTATTACACACTATTCTGTTGTGTACACAGTGCTATACATTGCGCGGTTGCCTGGTAATCGGACTGAGTACAGTTTGATTTTAAAACCACACATACAGGGTAACTCGGAGAGAATGTGTGTCTGCGCCTTGTAACCTCACTACTGGGGTCCCTCAGGGTTCTGTTCTCGGTCGCTTCCTCTTTTCTCTTTAGGCCAAGTCCCTTGGCCCTGCTATTCACTCACATGGCTTTACCTACCACAGCTATGCAGATGACACTGAACTAATTCTGTCTTTTCCCTGGTCTGAAACCCAGGTGGCAGCACAAATCTCTGCGTGTCTTGCTGACATCTCTCAGTGGATGTCTGCACACCACCTGAAGCTCAGCCTCGACAAGACTGAGCTGCTCTGCCTTCCAGGGAAGGCATCTACCATCAATGACCTCTCCATTACCATTGATAACTCTGTGGTGTCCCCGGCTGGGACTGCAAGGAACCTGTGTGTGATGAGCAGCTGTCCTTTGCTGCCAACAATGCGAATGGCTCAGGCCCGTCCAACATGCAGGACATAGTCAAACCATACACTCCAGCCAGTCCACTACGCTCTGCTACTGCCAATCGGCTTGCTACTCCCTCGCTACCAATCAACACAATCGCGACTGTTTGCCAACCTGGCTTCACAATGGTGGAACAAGTTCCCCATTGACACCAGGAAAGCACAAACTCTATGCCTCTTTCATCACAGACCTGAAACTCATCTGTTCAGACTGCACCTTGGCCCCTAAAATAAAATTCTTTTTCTGTCTCTTATTGTTTCTAAATGTAACACTTGAAGGAGTTCAGCAAATTTGATGAAGGGCGAGGAAGGGACATGCAATTTGCGGGTTGTATCCAGATGGTTGAATGACTCCTAAGTGGCTTTGGTTAAAAGTGCCAGCTTAATAAACGTAACACTTGGTAAACAATTGTGTTTCCGCCCGGTTTCGAACCGGGGACCTTTCGCGTGTGAGGCGAATGTGATAACCACTACACTACGGAAACAGCGGAAAAGGAAGCTTTTCACACGTGCGCGCCTAGGTGTTCGTTTTTCACTACAAAGCTAGTGGGATCATCACGGGTTTGATACAGTTTCATCATATTGATGCGACAGACGCGTGTTTTTCGCTTCCTCTTAGGGATACCAATTACGTAGTCTGTATTGCTATGTTGTTGCAAGGCTGGGCTGGGCAACTCCTCCGTCCTCCGTCGTTCCTCCAGGGCGGGGGTGGCTCCTGGGCCCGTCGCAGCAGCAGGGTGGCAGCTGCAGGTGGTGGTGGTGGCGGATGCAGCAGCAGCAGCCCTCTGTCTGTCTCTGCTCCGGACGTAGCAGATGGCATTCTCCAACTGCGTGCCGGGAGCTGGCGCCTTCCTCCAGAGGTAGTTGATAAATCTGTGCAAATGAGACATTTAGTCATGTGATTTTTATCACTGATGGTCAGAACAGCAATGAAATTATTCACATCTTATTACAACATACCGGATCCGGCTAACGTTGCAGCCTAACGTTTTCGTAACATTCATCACTCAAATAGTTCACAAAGTGTCAGAAAAAACACCTCGGTTAACTCAGTTAACTAATGTCAGACAGAAATGTGAGTTTTTACAGTGTTTTCCACAAGTGTTTAAGAAAATTTCATTCATATTGTACTTACGAACTTGACGCTCTCTGCTCAACGGGTGAACTGAGCACTGTCAGTAGGCGGAATCGCTCTTTTGCTGTTGAGACAACTCCGGCTCTCCTATTGGACGGCAAAAGTTGGATTCTCGCTGTTGAGACAACGGAGCCATCTGATTGGCTGTGTGTAACCTCACTACCGGGGTCCCTCAGGGTTCTGTTCTCGGTCGCTTCCTCTTTTCTCTTTAGACCAAGTCACTTGGCCCTGTTATTCACTCACATGGCTTTACCTACCACAGCTATGCAGATGACACTGAACTAATTCTGTCTTTTCCCTGGTCTGAAACCCAGGTGGCAGCACAAATCTCTGCCTTCCAGGGAAGGCATCTACCATCAGTGACCTCTCCATTACCATTGACAACTCTGTGGTGTCCCCGGCTGGGACTGCAAGGAACCTGTGTGTGACACTGGATGACCAGCTGTCCTTTGCTGCCAACATCGCTGCGACGACCCGCTCCTGCAAATTCATTCTCCACAAAATCAGGAGGATACGTCCCTTCCTCACCTAGGAGGCGCCACAGGCTCTGGTCCAGGCTCTTGTCATCTCGCGCCTAGACTACTGCAACTCGCTCCTGGCTGGTGTGCCTGTATGTGCCATCCGACCTCAGCAGCTCATCCAGAGTCCAGCAGCTCGGCAGGTCTTCAACTTACCCAAGTTCTGCCACAACACACAGCTCCTCCGCACCCTGCACTGGCTATCGGTGACTGCGAATGGCTCAGGCCCATCCAACACGCAGGACATAGTCAAACCATGCACTCCAGCCAGTCCACTACGCTCTGCTACTGCCAATCGGCTTGCTACTCCCTCAGCTACCAATCAACACACTCGCGACTGTTTGCCAACCTGGCTTCACAATGGTGGAACAAGTTCCCCATTGACACCAGGAAAGCACAAACTCTATACCTCTTCCATCGCAGACCTGAAACTCATCTGTTCAGACTGCACCTTGGCCCCTAAAATAAAGTTCTTTTTCTGTCTCTTATTGTTTCTAAATGTAACACTTGAAGGAGTTCAGCAAATTTGATGAAGGGCGAGGAAGGGACATGCACTTTGCGGGTTGTATCCACATGGTTGAATGACTCCTAAGTGGCTTTGGTTAAAAGTGCCAGCTTAATAAACGTAACACTTGGTAAACAATTGTGTTTCCGCCCGGTTTCGAACCGGGGACCTTTCGCGTGTGAGGCAAACGTGATAACCACTACACTACGGAAACAGCGGAAAAGTAAGCTTTTCACACGTGCGCGCCTAGGTGTTCGTCTTTCACTACAAAGCTAGTGGGATCATCACGGGTTTGATACAGTTTCATCATATTGATGCGACAGACGCGTGTTTTTCGCTTCCTCTTAGGGATACCAATTACGTAGTCTGTATTGCGATGTTGTTGCAAGGCTGGGCCGGGCAACTCCTCCGTCCTCCGTCGTTCCTCCAGGGCGGGGGTGGCTCCTGGGCCCGTCGCAGCAGCAGGGTGGCAGCTGCAGGTGGTGGTGGTGGTGGTGAGGAGGGAGCTGGTGACTCTGCAGGCTGGACCGTGATGAGGCTGGACCGTGACGAGGGCTGCTGAGGTGGTGGTGGTGGCGGATGCAGCAGCAGCAGCCCTCTGTCTGTCTCTGCTCCGGACGTAGCAGATGGCATTCTCCAACTGCGTGCCGGGAGCTGGCGCCTTCCTCCAGAGGTAGTTGATAAATCTGTGCAAATGAGACATTTAGTCATGTGATTTTTATCACTGATGGTCAGAACAGCAATGAAATTATTCACATCTTATTACAACATACCGGATCCGGCTAACGTTGCAGCCTAACGTTTTCGTAACATTCATCACTCAAATAGTTCACAAAGTGTCGTAAAAACACCTCGGTTAACTCAGTTAACTAATGTCAGACAGAAATGTGAGTTTTTACAGTGTTTTCCACAAGTGTTTAAGAAAATTTCATTCATATTGTACTTACGAACTTGACGCTCTCTGCTCAACGGGTGAACTGAGCACTGTCAGTAGGCGGAATCGCTCTTTTGCTGTTGAGACAACTCCGGCTCTCCTATTGGACGGCAAAAGTTGGATTCTCGCTGTTGAGACAACGGAGCCATCTGATTGGCTGTGTGTAACCTCACTACCGGGGTCCCTCAGGGTTCTGTTCTCGGTCGCTTCCTCTTTTCTCTTTAGACCAAGTCACTTGGCCCTGTTATTCACTCACATGGCTTTACCTACCACAGCTATGCAGATGACACTGAACTAATTCTGTCTTTTCCCTGGTCTGAAACCCAGGTGGCAGCACAAATCTCTGCCTTCCAGGGAAGGCATCTACCATCAGTGACCTCTCCATTACCATTGACAACTCTGTGGTGTCCCCGGCTGGGACTGCAAGGAACCTGTGTGTGACACTGGATGACCAGCTGTCCTTTGCTGCCAACATCGCTGCGACGACCCGCTCCTGCAAATTCATTCTCCACAAAATCAGGAGGATACGTCCCTTCCTCACCTAGGAGGCGCCACAGGCTCTGGTCCAGGCTCTTGTCATCTCGCGCCTAGACTACTGCAACTCGCTCCTGGCTGGTGTGCCTGTATGTGCCATCCGACCTCAGCAGCTCATCCAGAGTCCAGCAGCTCGGCAGGTCTTCAACTTACCCAAGTTCTGCCACAACACACAGCTCCTCCGCACCCTGCACTGGCTATCGGTGACTGCGAATGGCTCAGGCCCATCCAACACGCAGGACATAGTCAAACCATGCACTCCAGCCAGTCCACTACGCTCTGCTACTGCCAATCGGCTTGCTACTCCCTCGCTACCAATCAACACAATCGCGACTGTTTGCCAACCTGGCTTCACAATGGTGGAACAAGTTCCCCATTGACACCAGGAAAGCACAAACTCTATACCTCTTCCATCGCAGACCTGAAACTCATCTGTTCAGACTGCACCTTGGCCCCTAAAATAAAGTTCTTTTTCTGTCTCTTATTGTTTCTAAATGTAACACTTGAAGGAGTTCAGCAAATTTGATGAAGGGCGAGGAAGGGACATGCAATTTGCGGGTTGTATCCACATGGTTGAATGACTCCTAAGTGGCTTTGGTTAAAAGTGCCAGCTTAATAAACGTAACACTTGGTAAACAATTGTGTTTCCGCCCGGTTTCGAACCGGGGACCTTTCGCGTGTGAGGCGAACGTGATAACCACTACACTACGGAAACAGCGGAAAAGAAGCTTTTCACACGTGCGCGCCTAGGTGTTCGTCTTTCACTACAAAGCTAGTGGGATCATCACGGGTTTGATACAGTTTCATCATATTGATGCGACAGACGCGTGTTTTTCGCTTCCTCTTAGGGATACCAATTACGTAGTCTGTATTGCTATGTTGTTGCAAGGCTGGGCCGGGCAACTCCTCCGTCCTCCGTCGTTCCTCCAGGGCGGGGGTGGCTCCTGGGCCCGTCGCAGCAGCAGGGTGGCAGCTGCAGGTGGTGGTGGTGGTGGTGAGGAGGGAGCTGGTGACTCTGCAGGCTGGACCGTGATGAGGCTGGACCGTGACGAGGGCTGCTGGAGGTGGTGGTGGTGGCGGATGCAGCAGCAGCAGCCCTCTGTCTGTCTCTGCTCCGGACGTAGCAGATGGCATTCTCCAACTGCGTGCCGGGAGCTGGCGCCTTCCTCCAGAGGTAGTTGATAAATCTGTGCAAATGAGACATTTAGTCATGTGATTTTTATCACTGATGGTCAGAACAGCAATGAAATTATTCACATCTTATTACAACATACCGGATCCGGCTAACGTTGCAGCCTAACGTTTTCGTAACATTCATCACTCAAATAGTTCACAAAGTGTCAGAAAAAACACCTCGGTTAACTCAGTTAACTAATGTCAGACAGAAATGTGAGTTTTTACAGTGTTTTCCACAAGTGTTTAAGAAAATTTCATTCATATTGTACTTACGAACTTGACGCTCTCTGCTCAACGGGTGAACTGAGCACTGTCAGTAGGCGGAATCGCTCTTTTGCTGTTGAGACAAATCCGGCTCTCCTATTGGACGGCAAAAGTTGGATTCTCGCTGTTGAGACAACGGAGCCATCTGATTGGCTGTGTGTAACCTCACTACCGGGGTCCCTCAGGGTTCTGTTCTCGGTCGCTTCCTCTTTTCTCTTTAGACCAAGTCACTTGGCCCTGTTATTCACTCACATGGCTTTACCTACCACAGCTATGCAGATGACACTGAACTAATTCTGTCTTTTCCCTGGTCTGAAACCCAGGTGGCAGCACAAATCTCTGCCTTCCAGGGAAGGCATCTACCATCAGTGACCTCTCCATTACCATTGACAACTCTGTGGTGTCCCCGGCTGGGACTGCAAGGAACCTGTGTGTGACACTGGATGACCAGCTGTCCTTTGCTGCCAACATCGCTGCGACGACCCGCTCCTGCAAATTCATTCTCCACAAAATCAGGAGGATACGTCCCTTCCTCACCTAGGAGGCGCCACAGGCTCTGGTCCAGGCTCTTGTCATCTCACGCCTAGACTACTGCAACTCGCTCCTGGCTGGTGTGCCTGTATGTGCCATCCGACCTCAGCAGCTCATCCAGAGTCCAGCAGCTCGGCAGGTCTTCAACTTACCCAAGTTCTGCCACAACACACAGCTCCTCCGCACCCTGCACTGGCTATCGGTGACTGCGAATGGCTCAGGCCCATCCAACACGCAGGACATAGTCAAACCATACACTCCAGCCAGTCCACTACGCTCTGCTACTGCCAATCGGCTTGCTACTCCCTCAGCTACCAATCAACACAATCGCGACTGTTTGCCAACCTGGCTTCACAATGGTGGAACAAGTTCCCCATTGACACCAGGAAAGCACAAACTCTATACCTCTTCCATCGCAGACCTGAAACTCATCTGTTCAGACTGCACCTTGGCCCCTAAAATAAAGTTATTTTTCTGTCTCTTATTGTTTCTAAATGTAACACTTGAAGGAGTTCAGCAAATTTGATGAAGGGCGAGGAAGGGACATGCAATTTGCGGGTTGTATCCACATGGTTGAATGACTCCTAAGTGGCTTTGGTTAAAAGCGCCAGCTTAATAAACGTAACACTTCGTAAACAATTGTGTTTCCGCCCGGTTTCGAACCGGGGACCTTTCGCGTGTGAGGCGAACGTGATAGCCACTACACTACGGAAACAGTGGAAAAGGAAGCTTTTCACACGTGCGCGCCTAGGTGTTCGTTTTTCACTACAAAGCTAGTGGGATCATCACGGGTTTGATACAGTTTCATCATATTGATGCAACAGACGCGTGTTTTTCGCTTCCTCTTAGGGATACCAATTACGTAGTCTGTATTGCTATGTTGTTGCAAGGCTGGGCCGGGCAACTCCTCCGTCCTCCGTCGTTCCTCCAGGGCGGGGGTGGCTCCTGGGCCCGTCGCAGCAGCAGGGTGGCAGCTGCAGGTGGGGGTGGTGGTGAGGAGGGAGCTGGTGACTCTGCAGGCTGGACCGTGATGAGGCTGGACCGTGACGAGGGCTGCTGGAGGTGGTGGTGGTGGCGGATGCAGCAGCAGCAGCTGCACAAAGTGTCGTAAAAACACCTCGGTTAACTCAGTTAACTAATGTCAGACAGAAATGTGAGTTTTTACAGTGTTTTCCACAAGTGTTTAAGAAAATTTCATTCATATTGTACTTACGAACTTGACGCTCTCTGCTCAACGGGTGAACTGAGCACTGTCAGTAGGCGGAATCGCTCTTTTGCTGTTGAGACAACTCCGGCTCTCCTATTGGACGGCAAAAGTTGGATTCTCGCTGTTGAGACAACGGAGCCATCTGATTGGCTGTGTGTAACCTCACTACCGGGGTCCCTCAGGGTTCTGTTCTCGGTCGCTTCCTCTTTTCTCTTTAGACCAAGTCACTTGGCCCTGTTATTCACTCACATGGCTTTTCCTACCACAGCTATGCAGATGACACTGAACTAATTCTGTCTTTTCCCTGGTCTGAAACCCAGGTGGCAGCACAAATCTCTGCCTTCCAGGAAAGGCATCTACCATCAGTGACCTCTCCATTACCATTGACAACTCTGTGGTGTCCCCGGCTGGGACTGCAAGGAACCTGTGTGTGACACTGGGTGACCAGCTGTCCTTTGCTGCCAACATCGCTGCGACGACCCGCTCCTGCAAATTCATTCTCCACAAAATCAGGAGGATACGTCCCTTCCTCACCTAGGAGGCGCCACAGGCTCTGGTCCAGGCTCTTGTCATCTCGCGCCTAGACTACTGCAACTCGCTCCGGGCTGGTGTGCCTGTATGTGCCATCCGACCTCAGCAGCTCATCCAGAGTCCAGCAGCTCGGCAGGTCTTCAACTTACCCAAGTTCTGCCACAACACACAGCTCCTCCGCACCCTGCACTGGCTATCGGTGACTGCGAATGGCTCAGGCCCATCCAACACGCAGGACATAGTCAAACCATGCACTCCAGCCAGTCCACTACGCTCTGCTACTGCCAATCGGCTTGCTACTCCCTCGCTACCAATCAAGCGAGGGAGTAGCTGGCACTTTTAACCAGTGACCTTATTAAGCTGGCACTTTTAACCAGTGACCTCTCCATTACCATTGACAACTCTGTGGTGTCCCCGGCTGGGACTGCAAGGAACCTGTGTGTGACACTGGATGACCAGCTGTCCTTTGCTGCCAACATCGCTGCGACGACCCGCTCCTGCAAATTCATTCTCCACAAAATCAGGAGGATAAGTCCCTTCCTCACCTAGGAGGCGCCACAGGCTCTGGTCCAGGCTCTTGTCATCTCGCGCCTAGACTACTGCAACTCGCTCCTGGCTGGTGTGCCTGTATGTGCCATCCGACCTCAGCAGCTCATCCAGAGTCCAGCAGCTCGGCAGGTCTTCAACTTACCCAAGTTCTGCCACAACACACAGCTCCTCCGCACCCTGCACTGGCTATCGGTGACTGCGAATGTCTCAGGCCCATCCAACACGCAGGACATAGTCAAACCATGCACTCCAGCCAGTCCACTACGCTCTGCTACTGCCAATCGGCTTGCTACTCCCTCGCTACCAATCAAGCGAGGGAGTAGCTGGCACTTTTAACCAGTGACCTTATTAAGCTGGCACTTTTAACCAGTGACCTCTCCATTACCATTGACAACTCTGTGGTGTCCCCGGCTGGGACTGCAAGGAACCTGTGTGTGACACTGGATGACCAGCTGTCCTTTGCTGCCAACATCGCCGCGACGACCCGCTCCTGCAAATTCATTCTCCACAAAATCAGGAGGATACGTCCCTTCCTCACCTAGGAGGCGCCACAGGCTCTGGTCCAGGCTCTTGTCATCTCGCGCCTAGACTACTGCAAATCGCTCCTGGCTGGTGTGCCTGTATGTGCCATCCGACCTCAGCAGCTCATCCAGAGTCCAGCAGCTCGGCAGGTCTTCAACTTACCCAAGTTCTGCCACAACACACAGCTCCCCCGCACCCTGCACTGGCTATCGGTGACTGCGAATGGCTCAGGCCCATCCAACACGCAGGACATAGTCAAACCATGCACTCCAGCCAGTCCACTACGCTCTGCTACTGCCAATCGGCTTGCTACTCCCTCAGCTACCAATCAACACACTCGCGACTGTTTGCCAACCTGGCTTCACAATGGTGGAACAAGTTCCCCATTGACACCAGGAAAGCACAAACTCTATACCTCTTCCATCGCAGACCTGAAACTCATCTGTTCAGACTGCACCTTGGCCCCTAAAATAAAGTTCTTTTTCTGTCTCTTATTGTTTCTCAATGTAACACTTGAAGGAGTTCAGCAAATTTGATGAAGGGCGAGGAAGGGACATGCAATTTGCGGGTTGTATCCACATGGTTGAATGACTCCTAAGTGGCTTTGGTTAAAAGTGCCAGCTTAATAAACGTAACACTTGGTAAACAATTGTGTTTCCGCCCGGTTTCGAACCGGGGACCTTTCGCGTGTGAGGCGAACGTGATAACCACTCCACTACGGAAACAGCGGAAAAGGAAGCTTTTCACACGTGCGCGCCTAGGTGTTCGTCTTTCACTACAAAGCTAGTGGGATCATCACGGGTTTGATACAGTTTCATCAGATTGATGCGACAGACGCGTGTTTTTCGCTTCCTCTTAGGGATACCAATTACGTAGTCTGTATTGCTATGTTGTTGCAAGGCTGGGCCGGGCAACTCCTCCGTCCTCCGTCGTTCCTCCAGGGCGGGGGTGGCTCCTGGGCCCGTCGCAGCAGCAGGGGGGCAGCTGCAGGTGGTGGTGGTGGTGGTGAGGAGGGAGCTGGTGACTCTGCAGGCTGGACCGTGATGAGGCTGGACCGTGACGAGGGCTGCTGGAGGTGGTGGTGGCGGATGCAGCAGCAGCAGCAGCCCTCTGTCTGTCTCTGCTCCGGACGTAGCAGATGGCATTCTCCGTCTGCGTGCCGGGAGCTGGCGCCTTCCTCCCGAGGTAGTTGATAAATCTGTGCAAATGAGACATTTAGTCATGTGATTTTTATCACTGATGGTCAGAACAGCAATTAAATTATTCACATCTTATTACAACATACCGGATCCGGCTAACGTTGCAGCCTAACGTTTTCGTAACAGTCATCACTCAAATAGTTCACAAAGTGTCGTGAAAACACCTCGCTTAACTCAGTTAACTAATGTCAGACAGAAATATGAGTTTTTACAGTGTTTTCCACAAGTTTTTAAGAAAATTTCATTCATATTGTACTTACAAACTTGACGCTCTCTGCTCACCGGGTGAACTGAGCACTGTCAGTAGGCGGAATCGCTCTTTTGCTGTTGAGACAAATCCGGCTCTCCTATTGGACGGCAAAAGTTGGATTCTCGCTGTTGAGACAACGGAGCCATCTGATTGGCTGCGTGTAACCTCACTACCGGGGTCCCTCAGGGTTCTGTTCTCGGTCGCTTCCTCTTTTCTCTTTAGACCAAGTCACTTGGCCCTGTTATTCACTCACATGGCTTTACCTAACACAGCTATGCAGATGACACTGAACTAATTCTGTCTTTTCCCTGGTCTGAAACCCAGGTGGCAGCACAAATCTCTGCCTTCCAGGAAAGGCATCTACCATCAGTGACCTCTCCATTACCATTGACAACTCTGTGGTGTCACCGGCTGGGACTGCAAGGAACCTGTGTGTGACACTGGATGACCAGCTGTCCTTTGCTGCCAACATCGCTGCGACGACCCGCTCCTGCAAATTCATTCTCCACAAAATCAGGAGGATACGTCCCTTCCTCACCTAGGAGGCGCCACAGGTTCTGGTCCAGGCTCGTGTCGTCTCGCGCCTAGACTACTGCGACTAGCTCCTGGCTGGTGTGCCTGTATGTGCCATCCGACCTCTGCAGCTCATCCAGAGTCCAGCAGCTCGGCAGGTCTTCAACTTACCCAACCCTCTGCCTTGAAGTCATCGCCCTGAGCTACCTGCGCGACTAAGGCACTGGGGGGTTTTTCACTCAAACGCGCCGAAAACATCCACGGATCGGTCCTTGTTAGTATAGTGGACAGTATCTCCGCCTGTCACGCGGAAGACCGGGGTTCGATTCCCCGACGGGGAGGGTTTTGTTTTCTACCAGCTGCTGCTGAGTATTCACCCGGAAAGACAAAGGTAATACAGCATCATCGAGCATGTTTCTGCTGTCCGAGTGATGATATGCTTAGCTTCCCTACTAACGTGCAGAAACAAAAGAAGATTTGCCAAAGAAAAAAATAAGCTATATAAAAGCATGACTCTGTGAGTGATGTTTTTATCTCCTGTCTCTTGTCTTTATTATTACACACTATTCTGTTGTGTACACAGTGCTATAGATTGCGCGGTTGCCTGGTAATCGGACTGAGTACAGTTTGATTTTAAAACCACACATACAGGGTAACTCGGAGAGAATGTGTGTCTGAGCCTTGTAACCTCACTACTGGGGTCCCTCAGGGTTCTGTTCTCGGTTGCTTCCTCTTTACTCTTTAGACCAAGACACTTGGCCCTGTTATTCACTCGCATGGCTTTACCTACCACAGCTATGCTGATGACACTGAACTAATTCTGTCTTTTCCCTGGTCTGAAACCCAGGTGGCAGCACAAATCTCTGCGTGTCTTGCTGACATCTCTCAGTGGATGTCTGCACACCACCTGAAGCTCAGCCTCGACAAGACTGAGCTGCTCTGCCTTCCAGGGAAGGCATCTACCATCAGTGACCTCTCCATTACCATTGACAACTCTGTGGTGTCCCCGGCTGGGACTGCAAGGAACCTGTGTGTGATGAGCAGCTGTCCTTTGCTGCCAACATCGCTGCGACGACCCGCTCCTGCAAATTCGTTCTCCACAAAATCCGGAGGATACGTCCCTTCCTCACCTAGGAGGCGCCACAGGTTCTGGTCCAGGCTCTTGTCATCTCGTGCCTAGACTACTGCAACTCGCTCCTGGCTGGTGTGCCTGTATGTGCCATCCGACCTCTGCAGCTCATCCAGAGTCCAGCAGCTCGGCAGGTCTTCAACCTGCCCAAGTTCTGCCACAATACACAGCTCCTCCGCACCCTGCACTGGCTATCGGTGACTGCGAATGGCTCAGGCCCATCCAACATGCAGGACATAGTCAAACCATACACTCCAGCCAGTCCACTACGCTCTGCTACTGCCAATCGGCTCGCTACTCCCTCGCTACCAATCAACACAATCGCGACTGTTTGCCAACCTGGCTTCACAATGGTGGAACAAGTTCCCCATTGACACCAGGAAAGCACAAACTCTATACCTCTTCCATCGCAGACCTGAAACTCATCTGTTCAGACTGCACCTTGGCCCCTAAAATAAAATTCTTTTTCTGTGATGAGGCTGGACCGTGACGAGGGCTGCTGGAGGTGGTGGTGGCGGATGCAGCAGCAGCAGCAGCCCTCTGTCTGTCTCTGCTCCGGACGTAGCAGATGGCATTCTCCGTCTGCGTGCCGGGAGCTGGCGCCTTCCTCCAGAGGTAGTTGATAAATCTGTGCAAATGAGACATTTAGTCATGTGATTTTTATCACTGATGGTCAGAACAGCAATTAAATTATTCACATCTTATTACAACATACCGGATCCGGCTAACGTTGCAGCCTAACGTTTTCGTAACATTCATCACTCAAATAGTTCACAAAGTGTCGTGAAAACACCTCGCTTAACTCAGTTAACTAATGTCAGACAGAAATATGAGTTTTTACAGTGTTTTCCACAAGTTTTTAAGAAAATTTCATTCATATTGTACTTACAAACTTGACGCTCTCTGCTCAACGGGTGAACTGAGCACTGTCAGTAGGCGGAATCGCTCTTTTGCTGTTGAGACAAATCCGGCTCTCCTATTGGACGGCAAAAGTTGGATTCTCGCTGTTGAGACAACGGAGCCATCTGATTGGCTGTGTGTAACCTCACTACCGGGGTCCCTCAGGGTTCTGTTCTCGGTCGCTTCCTCTTTTCTCTTTAGACCAAGTCACTTGGCCCTGTTATTCACTCACATGGCTTTACCTACCACAGCTATGCAGATGACACTGAACTAATTCTGTCTTTTCCCTGGTCTGAAACCCAGGTGGCAGCACAAATCTCTGCCTTCCAGGAAAGGCATCTACCATCAGTGACCTCTCCATTACCATTGACAACTCTGTGGTGTCCCCGGCTGGGACTGCAAGGAACCTGTGTGTGACACTGGATGACCAGCTGTCCTTTGCTGCCAACATCGCTGCGACGACCCGCTCCTGCAAATTCATTCTCCACAAAATCAGGAGGATACGTCCCTTCCTCACCTAGGAGGCGCCACAGGTTCTGGTCCAGGCTCTTGTCATCTCGCGCCTAGACTACTGCAACTCGCTCCTGGCTGGTGTGCCTGTATGTGCCATCCGACCTCTGCAGCTCATCCAGAGTCCAGCAGCTCGGCAGGTCTTCAACTTACCCAAGTTCTGCCACAACACACAGCTCCTCCGCACCCTGCACTGGCTATCGGTGACTGCGAATGGCTCAGGCCCATCCAACATGCAGGACATAGTCAAACCATACACTCCAGCCAGTCCACTACGCTCTGCTACTGCCAATCGGCTTGCTACTCCCTCGCTACCAATCAACACAATCGCGACTGTTTGCCAACCTGGCTTCACAATGGTGGAACAAGTTCCCCATTGACACCAGGAAAGCACAAACTCTATACCTCTTCCATCGCAGACCTGAAACTCATCTGTTCAGACTGCACCTTGGCCCCTAAAATAAAATTCTTTTTCTGTGATGAGGCTGGACCGTGACGAGGGCTGCTGGAGGTGGTGGTGGCGGATGCAGCAGCAGCAGCAGCCCTCTGTCTGTCTCTGCTCCGGACGTAGCAGATGGCATTCTCCGTCTGCGTGCCGGGAGCTGGCGCCTTCCTCCAGAGGTAGTTGATAAATCTGTGCAAATGAGACATTTAGTCATGTGATTTTTATCACTGATGGTCAGAACAGCAATTAAATTATTCACATCTTATTACAACATACCGGATCCGGCTAACGTTGCAGCCTAACGTTTTCGTAACATTCATCACTCAAATAGTTCACAAAGTGTCGTGAAAACACCTCGCTTAACTCAGTTAACTAATGTCAGACAGAAATATGAGTTTTTACAGTGTTTTCCACAAGTTTTTAAGAAAATTTCATTCATATTGTACTTACAAACTTGACGCTCTCTGCTCAACGGGTGAACTGAGCACTGTCAGTAGGCGGAATCGCTCTTTTGCTGTTGAGACAAATCCGGCTCTCCTATTGGACGGCAAAAGTTGGATTCTCGCTGTTGAGACAACGGAGCCATCTGATTGGCTGTGTGTAACCTCACTACCGGGGTCCCTCAGGGTTCTGTTCTCGGTCGCTTCCTCTTTTCTCTTTAGACCAAGTCACTTGGCCCTGTTATTCACTCACATGGCTTTACCTACCACAGCTATGCAGATGACACTGAACTAATTCTGTCTTTTCCCTGGTCTGAAACCCAGGTGGCAGCACAAATCTCTGCCTTCCAGGAAAGGCATCTACCATCAGTGACCTCTCCATTACCATTGACAACTCTGTGGTGTCCCCGGCTGGGACTGCAAGGAACCTGTGTGTGACACTGGATGACCAGCTGTCCTTTGCTGCCAACATCGCTGCGACGACCCGCTCCTGCAAATTCATTCTCCACAAAATCAGGAGGATACGTCCCTTCCTCACCTAGGAGGCGCCACAGGTTCTGGTCCAGGCTCTTGTCGTCTCGCGCCTAGACTACTGCGACTAGCTCCTGGCTGGTGTGCCTGTATGTGCCATCCGACCTCTGCAGCTCATCCAGAGTCCAGCAGCTCGGCAGGTCTTCAACTTACCCAACCCTCTGCCTTGAAGTCATCGCCCTGAGCTACCTGCGCGACTAAGGCACTGGGGGGTTTTTCACTCAAACGCGCCGAAAACATCCACGGATCGGTCCTCGTTAGTATAGTGGACAGTATCTCCGCCTGTCACGCGGAAGACCGGGGTTCGATTCCCCGACGGGGAGGGTTTTGTTTTCTACCAGCTGCTGCTGAGTATTCACCCGGAAAGACAAAGGTAATACAGCATCATCGAGCATGTTTCTGCTGTCCGAGTGAGGATATGCTTAGCTTCCCTACTAACGTGCAGAAACAAAAGAAGATTTGCCAAAGAAAAAAATAAGCTATATAAAAGCATGACTCTGTGAGTGATGTTTTTATCTCCTGTCTCTTGTCTTTATTATTACACACTATTCTGTTGTGTACACAGTGCTATACATTGCGCGGTTGCCTGGTAATCGGACTGAGTACAGTTTGATTTTAAAACCACACATACAGGGTAACTCGGAGAGAATGTGTGTCTGAGCCTTGTAACCTCACTACTGGGGTCCCTCAGGGTTCTGTTCTCGGTTGCTTCCTCTTTACTCTTTAGACCAAGTCACTTGGCCCTGTTATTCACTCGCATGGCTTTACCTACCACAGCTATGCTGATGACACTGAACTAATTCTGTCTTTTCCCTGGTCTGAAACCCAGGTGGCAGCACAAATCTCTGCGTGTCTTGCTGACATCTCTCAGTGGATGTCTGCACACCACCTGAAGCTCAGCCTCGACAAGACTGAGCTGCTCTGCCTTCCAGGGAAGGCATCTACCATCAGTGACCTCTCCATTACCATTGACAACTCTGTGGTGTCCCCGGCTGGGACTGCAAGGAACCTGTGTGTGATGAGCAGCTGTCCTTTGCTGCCAACATCGCTGCGACGACCCGCTCCTGCAAATTCGTTCTCCACAAAATCCGGAGGATACGTCCCTTCCTCACCTAGGAGGCGCCACAGGTTCTGGTCCAGGCTCTTGTCATCTCGTGCCTAGACTACTGCAACTCGCTCCTGGCTGGTGTGCCTGTATGTGCCATCCGACCTCTGCAGCTCATCCAGAGTCCAGCAGCTCGGCAGGTCTTCAACCTGCCCAAGTTCTGCCACAATACACAGCTCCTCCGCACCCTGCACTGGCTATCGGTGACTGCGAATGGCTCAGGCCCATCCAACATGCAGGACATAGTCAAACCATACACTCCAGCCAGTCCACTACGCTCTGCTACTGCCAATCGGCTCGCTACTCCCTCGCTACCAATCAACACAATCGCGACTGTTTGCCAACCTGGCTTCACAATGGTGGAACAAGTTCCCCATTGACACCAGGAAAGCACAAACTCTATACCTCTTCCATCGCAGACCTGAAACTCATCTGTTCAGACTGCACCTTGGCCCCTAAAATAAAATTCTTTTTCTGTGATGAGGCTGGACCGTGACGAGGGCTGCTGGAGGTGGTGGTGGCGGATGCAGCAGCAGCAGCAGCCCTCTGTCTGTCTCTGCTCCGGACGTAGCAGATGGCATTCTCCGTCTGCGTGCCGGGAGCTGGCGCCTTCCTCCAGAGGTAGTTGATAAATCTGTGCAAATGAGACATTTAGTCATGTGATTTTTATCACTGATGGTCAGAACAGCAATTAAATTATTCACATCTTATTACAACATACCGGATCCGGCTAACGTTGCAGCCTAACGTTTTCGTAACATTCATCACTCAAATAGTTCACAAAGTGTCGTGAAAACACCTCGCTTAACTCAGTTAACTAATGTCAGACAGAAATATGAGTTTTTACAGTGTTTTCCACAAGTTTTTAAGAAAATTTCATTCATATTGTACTTACAAACTTGACGCTCTCTGCTCAACGGGTGAACTGAGCACTGTCAGTAGGCGGAATCGCTCTTTTGCTGTTGAGACAAATCCGGCTCTCCTATTGGACGGCAAAAGTTGGATTCTCGCTGTTGAGACAACGGAGCCATCTGATTGGCTGTGTGTAACCTCACTACCGGGGTCCCTCAGGGTTCTGTTCTCGGTCGCTTCCTCTTTTCTCTTTAGACCAAGTCACTTGGCCCTGTTATTCACTCACATGGCTTTACCTACCACAGATATGCAGATGACACTGAACTAATTCTGTCTTTTCCCTGGTCTGAAACCCAGGTGGCAGCACAAATCTCTGCCTTCCAGGAAAGGCATCTACCATCAGTGACCTCTCCATTACCATTGACAACTCTGTGGTGTCCCCTGCTGGGACTGCAAGGAACCTGTGTGTGACACTGGATGACCAGCTGTCCTTTGCTGCCAACATCGCTGCGACGACCCGCTCCTGCAAATTCATTCTCCACAAAATCAGGAGGATACGTCCCTTCCTCACCTAGGAGGCGCCACAGGTTCTGGTCCAGGCTCTGGTCGTCTCGCGCCTAGACTACTGCGACTAGCTCCTGGCTGGTGTGCCTGTATGTGCCATCCGACCTCTGCAGCTCATCCAGAGTCCAGCAGCTCGGCAGGTCTTCAACTTACCCAACCCTCTGCCTTGAAGTCATCGCCCTGAGCTACCTGCGCGACTAAGGCACTGGGGGGTTTTTCACTCAAACGCGCCGAAAACATCCACGGATCGGTCCTCGTTAGTATAGTGGACAGTATCTCCTCCTGTCACGCGGAAGACCGGGGTTCGATTCCCCGACGGGGAGGGTTTTGTTTTCTACCAGCTGCTGCTGAGTATTCACCCGGAAAGACAAAGGTAATACAGCATCATCGATCATGTTTCTGCTGTCCGAGTGAGGATATGCTTAGCTTCCCTACTAACGTGCAGAAACAAAAGAAGATTTGCCAAAGAAAAAAATAAGCTATATAAAAGCATGACTCTGTGAGTGATGTTTTTATCTCCTGTCTCTTGTCTTTATTATTACACACTATTCTGTTGTGTACACAGTGCTATACATTGCGCGGGTGCCTGGTAATCGGACTGAGTACAGTTTGATTTTAAAACCACACATACAGGGTAACTCGGAGAGAATGTGTGTCTGAGCCTTGTAACCTCACTACTGGGGTCCCTCAGGGTTCTGTTCTCGGTTGCTTCCTCTTTACTCTTTAGACCAAGTCACTTGGCCCTGTTATTCACTCGCATGGCTTTACCTACCACAGCTATGCTGATGACACTGAACTAAGTCTGTCTTTTCCCTGGTCTGAAACCCAGGTGGCAGCACAAATCTCTGCGTGTCTTGCTGACATCTCTCAGTGGATGTCTGCACACCACCTGAAGCTCAGCCTCGACAAGACTGAGCTGCTCTGCCTTCCAGGGAAGGCATCTACCATCAGTGACCTCTCCATTACCATTGACAACTCTGTGGTGTCCCCGGCTGGGACTGCAAGGATCCTGTGTGTGATGAGCAGCTGTCCTTTGCTGCCAACATCGCTGCGACGACCCGCTCCTGCAAATTCGTTCTCCACAAAATCCGGAGGATACGTCCCTTCCTCACCTAGGAGGCGCCACAGGTTCTGGTCCAGGCTCTTGTCATCTCGCGCCTAGACTACTGCAACTCGCTCCTGGCTGGTGTGCCTGTATGTGCCATCCGACCTCTGCAGCTCATCCAGAGTCCAGCAGCTCGGCAGGTCTTCAACCTGCCCAAGTTCTGCCACAATACACAGCTCCTCAGCACCCTGCACTGGCTATCGGTGACTGCGAATGGCTCAGGCCCATCCAACATGCAGGACATAGTCAAACCATACACTCCAGCCAGTCCACTACGCTCTGCTACTGCCAATCGGCTCGCTACTCCCTCGCTACCAATCAACACAATCGCGACTGTTTGCCAACCTGTGGCTTCACAATGGTTAGAGTTCCCCATTGACACCAGAAAACACAAACTCCTATACCTCTTCCATGCAGACCACAGAACTCCTGTTCAGACTGCACCTTGGCCTAAAATAAAATTCTTTTCTGTGATGAGGGCTGGACGTGGCGGGCTGCTGGTGCTGGTGGTGGCGGATGCAGCAGCAGTCTGTCTCTGCTCCGGACGTAGCGGACAGCATTCTCCATCTGCGTGCTGGGAGCTGGCGCCTTCCTCCAGAGATAGTTGACAAATCTGTGCAAATGAGACATTTAGTCATGTGATTTTTATCACTGATGGTCAGAACAGCAATGAAATTATTCACATCTTATTACAACATACCGGATCCGGCTAACGTTGCAGCCTAACGTTTTCGTAGCATTCATCACTCAAATAGTTCACAAAGTGTCGTAAAAACACCTCGGTTAACTCAGTTAACTAATGTCAGACAGAAATGTGAGTTTTTACAGTGTTTTCCACAAGTGTTTAAGAAAATTTCATTCATATTGTACTTACGAACTTGACGCTCTCTGCTCAACGGGTGATCTGAGCACTGTCAGTAGGCGGAATCGCTCTTTTGCTGTTGAGACAAATCCGGCTCTCCTATTGGACGGCAAAAGTTGGATTCTCGCTGTTGAGACAACGGAGCCATTTGATTGGCTGTGTGTAACCTCACTACCGGGGTCCCTCAGGGTTCTGTTCTCGGTCGCTTCCTCTTTTCTCTTTAGACCAAGTCACTTGGCCCTGTTATTCACTCACATGGCTTTACCTACCACAGCTATGCAGATGCCACTGAACTAATTCTGTCTTTTCCCTGGTCTGAAACCCAGGTGGCAGCACAAATCTCTGCCTTCCAGGAAAGGCATCTACCATCAGTGACCTCTCCATTACCATTGACAACTCTGTGGTGTCCCCGGCTGGGACTGCAAGGAACCTGTGTGTGACACTGGATGACCAGCTGTCCTTTGCTGCCAACATCGCTGCGACGACCCGCTCCTGCAAATTCATTCTCCACAAAATCAGGAGGATACGTCCCTTCCTCACCTAGGAGGCGCCACAGGCTCTGGTCCAGGCTCTTGTCATCTCGCGCCTAGACTACTGCAACTCGCTCCTGGCTGGTGTGCCTGTATGTGCCATCCGACCTCAGCAGCTCATCCAGAGTCCAGCAGCTCGGCAGGTCTTCAACTTACCCAAGTTCTGCCACAACCCACAGCTCCTCCGCACCCTGCACTGGCTATCGGTGACTGCGAATGGCTCAGGCCCATCCAACACGCAGGACATAGTCAAACCATGCACTCCAGCCAGTCCACTACGCTCTGCTACTGCCAACTGACCTTTCGCGTGTGAGGCGAACGTGATAACCACTACACTACGGAAACAGCTGAAAAGGAAGCTTTTCACACGTGCGCGCCTAGGTGTTCGTCTTTCACTACAAAGCTAGTGGGATCATCACGGGTTTGATACAGTTTCATCATATTGATGCGACAGACGCGTGTTTTTCGCTTCCTCTTAGGGATACCAATTACGTAGTCTGTATTGCTATGTTGTTGCAAGGCTGGGCCGGGCAACTCCTCCGGCCTCCGTCGTTCCTCCAGGGCGGGGGTGGCTCCTGGGCCCGTCGCAGCAGCAGGGTGGCAGCTGCAGGTGGTGGTGGTGGTGAGGAGGGAGCTGGTGACTCTGCAGGCTGGACCGTGATGAGGCTGGACCGTGACGAGGGCTGCTGGAGGTGGTGGTGGTGGCGGATGCAGCAGCAGCCCTCTGTCTGTCTCTGCTCCGGACGTAGCAGATGGCATTCTCCAACTGCGTGCCGGGAGCTGGCGCCTTCCTCCAGAGGTAGTTGATAAATCTGTGCAAATGAGACATTTAGTCATGTGATTTTTATCACTGATGGTCAGAACAGCAATGAAATTATTCACATCTTATTACAACATACCGGATCCGGCTAACGGTGCAGCCTAACGTTTTCGTAACATTCATCACTCAAATAGTTCACAAAGTGTCGTAAAAACACCTCGGTTAACTCAGTTAACTAATGTCAGACAGAAATGTGAGTTTTTACAGTGTTTTCCACAAGTTTTTAAGAAAATTTCATTCATATTGTACTTACAAACTTGACGCTCTCTGCTCAACGGGTGAACTGAGCACTGTCAGTAGGCGGAATCGCTCTTTTGCTGTTGAGACAAATCCGGCTCTTCTATTGGACGGCAAAAGTTGGATTCTCGCTGTTGAGACAACGGAGCCATCTGATTGGCTGTGTGTAACCTCACTACCGGGGTCCCTCAGGGTTCTGTTCTCGGTCGCTTCCTCTTTTCTCTTTAGACCAAGTCACTTGGCCCTGTTATTCACTCACATGGCTTTACCTACCACAGCTATGCAGATGCCACTGAACTAATTCTGTCTTTTCCCTGGTCTGAAACCCAGGTGGCAGCACAAATCTCTGCCTTCCAGGAAAGGCATCTACCATCAGTGACCTCTCCATTACCATTGACATCTCTGTGGTGTCCCCGGCTGGGACTGCAAGGAACCTGTGTGTGACACTGGATGACCAGCTGTCCTTTGCTGCCAACATCGCTGCGACGACCCGCTCCTGCAAATTCATTCTCCACAAAATCAGGAGGATACGTCCCTTCCTCACCTAGGAGGCGCCACAGGCTCTGGTCCAGGCTCTTGTCATCGCGCGCCTAGACTACTGCAACTCGCTCCTGGCTGGTGTGCCTGTATGTGCCATCCGACCTCAGCAGCTCATCCAGAGTCCAGCAGCTCGGCAGGTCTTCAACTTACCCAAGTTCTGCCACAACACACAGCTCCTCCGCACCCTGCACTGGCTATCGGTGACTGCTAATGGCTCAGGCCCATCCAACACGCAGGACATAGTCAAACCATGCACTCCAGCCAGTCCACTACGCTCTGCTACTGCCAACTGACCTTTCGCGTGTGAGGCGAACGTGATAACCACTACACTACGGAAACAGCGGAAAAGCAAGCTTTTCACACGTGCGCGCCTAGGTGTTCGTCTTTCACTACAAAGCTAGTGGGATCATCACGGGTTTGATACAGTTTCATCATATTGATGCGACAGACGCGTGTTTTTCGCTTCCTCTTAGGATACCAATTACGTAGTCTGTGCTGCTATGTTGTTGCAAGGCTGGGGCCGGCAACTCCTCCGGCCCTCCGTGTCGCTCCTCCAGGGCGGGGTGGCTCCTGGGTCTGCCGTGCAGCAAGCAGGGCGGCAGCTGCAGGTGGTGGTGGTGGTGAGGAGGGAGCTGGTGACTCTGCAGGCTGGACCGTGATGAGGCTGGACCGTGACGAGGGCTGCTGGAGGTGGTGGTGGTGGCGGATGCAGCAGCAGCAGCCCTCTGTCTGTCTCTGCTCCGGACGTATCAGATGGCATTCTCCAACTGCGTGCCGGGAGCTGGCGCCTTCCTCCAGAGGTAGTTGATAAATCTGTGCAAATGAGACATTTAGTCATGTGATTTTTATCACTGATGGTCAGAACAGCAATTAAATTATTCACATCTTATTACAACATACCGGATCCGGCTAACGTTGCAGCCTAACGTTTTCGTAACATTCATCACTCAAATAGTTCACAAAGTGTCGTGAAAACACCTCGGTTAACTCAGTTAACTAATGTCAGACAGAAATGTGAGTTTTTACAGTGTTTTCCACAAGTTTTTAAGAAAATTTCATTCATATTGTACTTACGAACTTGACGCTCTCTGCTCAACGGGTGAACTGAGCACTGTCAGTAGGCGGAATCGCTCTTTTGCTGTTGAGACAAATCCGGCTCTCCTGTTGAGACAACGGAGCCATCTGATTGGCTGTGTGTAACCTCACTACCGGGGTCCCTCAGGGTTCTGTTCTCGGTCGCTTCCTCTTTTCTCTTTAGACCAAGTCACTTGGCCCAGTTATTCACTCACATGGCTTTACCTACCACAGCTATGCAGATGACACTGAACTAATTCTGTCTTTTCCCTGGTCTGAAACCCAGGTGGCAGCACAAATCTCTGCCTTCCAGGAAAGGCATCTACCATCAGTGACCTCTCCATTACCATTATTGACAACTCTGTGGTGTCCCCGGCTGGGACTGCAAGGAACCTGTGTGTGACACTGGATGACCAGCTGTCCTTTGCTGCCAACATCGCTGTGACGACCCGCTCCTGCAAATTCATTCTCCACAAAATCAGGAGGATACGTCCCTTCCTCACCTAGGAGGCGCCACAGGCTCTGGTCCAGGCTCTTGTCATCTCGCGCCTAGACTACTGCAACTCGCTCCTGGCTGGTGTGCCCTTTATGTGCCATCCGACCTCAGCAGCTCATCCAGAGTCCAGCAGCTCGGCAGGTCTTCAACTTACCCAAGTTCTGCCACAACACACAGCTCCTCCGCACCCTGCACTGGCTATCGGTGACTGCGAATGGCTCAGGCCCATCCAACACGCAGGACATAGTCAAACCATGCACTCCAGCCAGTCCACTACGCTCTGCTACTGCCAATCGGCTTGCTCCTCCCTCGCTACCAATCAACACAATCGCGACTGTTTGCCAACCTGGCTTCACAATGGTGGAACAAGTTCCCCATTGACACCAGGAAAGCACAAACTCTATACCTCTTCCATCGCAGACCTGAAACTCAACTGTTCAGACTGCACCTTGGCCCCTAAAATAAAGTTCTTTTTCTGTCTCTTATTGTTTCTAAATGTAACACTTGAAGGAGTTCAGCAAATTTGATGAAGGGCGAGGAAGGGACATGCAATTTGCGGGTTGTATCCACATGGTTGAATGACTCCTAAGTGGCTTTGGTTAAAAGTGCCAGCTTAATAAACTTAACACTTGGTAAACAATTGTGTTTCCGCCCGGTTTCGAACCGGGGACCTTTCGCGTGTGAGGCGAATGTGATAACCACTACACTACGGAAACAGCGGAAAAGGAAGCTTTTCACACGTGCGCGCCTAGGTGTTCGTTTTTCACTACAAAGCTAGTGGGATCATCACGGGTTTGATACAGTTTCATCATATTGATGCGACAGACGCTTGTTTTTCGCTTCCTCTTAGGGATACCAATTACGTAGTCTGTATTGCTATGTTGTTGCAAGGCTGGGCCGGGCAACTCCTCCGTCCTCCGTCGTTCCTCCAGGGCGGGGGTGGCTCCTGGGCCCGTCGCAGCAGCAGGGTGGCAGCTGCAGGTGGTGGTGGTGGTGGGGAGGAGGGAGCTGGTGACTCTGCAGGCTGGACCGTGATGAGGCTGGACCGTGACGAGGGCTGCTGGAGGTGGTGGTGGTGGCGGATGCAGCAGCAGCAGCCCTCTGTCTGTCTCTGCTCCGGACGTAGCAGATGGCATTCTCCAACTGCGTGCCGGGAGCTGGCGCCTTCCTCCAGAGGTAGTTGATAAATCTGTGCAAATGAGACATTTAGTCATGTGATTTTTATCACTGATGATCAGAACAGCAATGAAATTATTCACATCTTATTACAACATACCGGATCCGGCTAACGTTGCAGCCTAACGTTTTCGTAACATTCATCACTCAAATAGTTCACAAAGTGTCGTAAAAACACCTCGGTTAACTCAGTTAACTAATGTCAGACAGAAATGTGAGTTTTTACAGTGTTTTACACAAGTGTTTAAGAAAATTTCATTCATATTGTACTTACGAACTTGACGCTCTCGGCTCAACGGGTGAACTGAGCACTGTCAGTAGGCGGAATCGCTCTTTTGCTGTTGAGACAAATCCGGCTCTCCTATTGGACGGCAAAAGTTGGATTCTCGCTGTTGAGACAACGGTAAACAATTGTGTTTCCGCCCGGTTTCGAACCGGGGACCTTTCGCGTGTGAGGCGAACGTGATAACCACTACACTACGGAAACAGCGGAAAAGGAAGCTTTTCACACGTGCGCGCCTAGGTGTTCGTCTTTCACTACAAAGCTAGTGGGATCATCACGGGTTTGATACAGTTTCATCATATTGATGCGACAGACGCGTGTTTTTCGCTTCCTCTTAGGGATACCAATTACGTAGTCTGTATTGCTAGGTTGTTGCAAGGCTGGGCCGGGCAACTCCTCCGTCCTCCGTCGTTCCTCCAGGGCGGGGGTGGCTCCTGGGCCCGTCGCAGCAGCAGGGTGGCAGCTGCAGGTGGTGGTGGTGGTGGTGAGGAGGGAGCTGGTGACTCTGCAGGCTGGACCGGGATGAGGCTGGACCGTGACGAGGGCTGCTGGAGGTGGTGGTGGTGGCGGATGCAGCAGCAGCAGCCCTCTGTCTGTCTCTGCTCCGGACGTAGCAGATGGCATTCTCCAACTGCGTGCCGGGAGCTGGCGCCTTCCTCCAGAGGTAGTTGATAAATCTGTGCAAATGAGACATTTAGTCATGTGATTTTTATCTCTGATGGTCAGAACAGCAATGAAATTATTCACATCTTATTACAACATACCGGATCCGGCTAACGTTGCAGCCTAACGTTTTCGTAACATTCATCACTCAAATAGTTCACAAAGTGTCGTAAAAACACCTCGGTTAACTCAGTTCACTAATGTCAGACAGAAATGTGAGTTTTTACAGTGTTTTCCACAAGTGTTTAAGAAAATTTCATTCATATTGTACTTACTTAACTTGACGCCTCTGCTCAACGGTGAACCAGCACTGTCAGTAGGGCTGAAATCGCTCTTTTGCTGTTGAGACAAATCCGGCTCTCCTATTGGACGGCAAAAGTTGGATTCTCGCTGTTGAGACAACGGAGCCATCTGATTGGCTGTGTGTAACCTCACTAACGGGGTCCCTCAGGGTTCTGTTCTCGGTCGCTTCCTCTTTTCTCTTTAGACCAAGTCACTTGGCCCTGTGATTCACTCACATGGCTTTACCTACCACAGCTATGCAGATGACACTGAACTAATTCTGTCTTTTCCCTGGTCTGAAACCCAGGTGGCAGCACAAATCTCTGCCTTCCAGGAAAGGCATCTACCATCAGTGACCTCTCCATTACCATTGACAACTCTGTGGTGTCCCCGGCTGGGACTGCAAGGAACCTGTGTGTGACTCTGGATGACCAGCTGTCCTTTGCTGCCAACATCGCTGCGACGACCCGCTCCTGCAAATTCATTCTCCACAAAATCAGGAGGATACGTCCCTTCCTCACCTAGGAGGCGCCACAGGCTCTGGTCCAGGCTCTTGTCATCTCGCGCCTAGAATACTGCAACTCGCTCCTGGCTGGTGTGCCTGTATGTGCCATCCGACCTAAGCAGCTCATCCAGAGTCCAGCAGCTCGGCAGGTCTTCAACTTACCCAAGTTCTGCCACAACACACAGCTCCTCCGCACCCTGCACTGGCTATCTGTGACTGCGAATGGCTCAGGCCCATCCAACACGCAGGACATAGTCAAACCATGCACTCCAGCCAGTCCACTACGCTCTGCTACTGCCAATCGGCTTGCTACTCCCTCGCTACCAATCAACACACTCGCGACTGTTTGCCAACCTGGCTTCACAATGGTGGAACAAGTTCCCCATTGACACCAGGAAAGCACAAACTCTATACCTCTTCCATCGCAGACCTGAAACTCATCTGTTCAGACTGCACCTTGGCCCCTAAACTAAAGTTCTTTTTCTGTCTCTTATTGTTTCTAAATGTAACACTTGAAGGAGTTCAGCAAATTTGATGAAGGGCGAGGAAGGGACATGCAATTTGCGGGTTGTATCCACATGGTTGAATGACTCCTAAGTGGCTTTGGTTAAAAGCGCCAGCTTAATAAACGTAACACTTCGTAAACAATTGTGTTTCCGCCCGGTTTCGAACCGGGGACCTTTCGCGTGTGAGGCGAACGTGATAGCCACTACACTACGGAAACAGTGGAAAAGGAAGCTTTTCACACGTGCGCGCCTAGGTGTTCGTCTTTCACTACAAAGCTAGTGGGATCATCACGGGTTTGATACAGTTTCATCATATTGATGCGACAGACGCGTGTTTTTCGCTTCCTCTTAGGGATACCAATTACGTAGTCTGTATTGCTATGTTGTTGCAAGGCTGGGCCGGGCAACTCCTCCGTCCTCCGTCGTTCCTCCAGGGCGGGGGTGGCTCCTGGGCCCGTCGCAGCAGCAGGGTGGCCGCTGCAGGTGGTGGTGGTGGTGGTGAGGAGGGAGCTGGTGACTCTGCAGGCTGGACCGTGATGAGGCTGGACCGTGACGAGGGCTGCTGGAGGTGGTGGTGGTGGCGGATGCAGCAGCAGCAGCCCT